>APFE031690800.1:95343-132376 GCA_000404065.3 Pinus taeda
AAATATTTACATTGCATAATTTAATTTATAAAAGAAAACACATTTTTACATATTTTAAAGTTTGGGTAGTGAAATTCAACCAAAATTTGACTGAGGATATTTTCCAAACCATAAGTCTAAATAACGTGAAACTTGAACTATTGGAAAGTTGGCAACGATATGCATGCAATGGAGTAGTCAAAATTGAAATTTGAGAAAAGTGAAAATCTCGCAAAATCAACAAATTAAAACATCAAAGAAATGTTTTGACCAAAATTTACATGGAGAGTCCCCATAATAAGTTTGAAAATTTATGGGGGGTGTTGTGGCCACAACAATTGATGACACATTGGGATGAAGTAGTTACCTTTAGTTTAGATAATAGGCTTAAATTTACCAAAGATTAAAATAAAATCTTTCAAAAAATTCTCGCACATTGCACCATTTAGAAGTGTTCCACATAAGATGAATGAAGGTAAATAAGTTCATAAAAATGAAAGTACTAGAATGTCCAATGTAAAAAAATGAATCCAAATGTAATGAATAATCATTATTTCTAAACTTTCTCTCTACAATTGTAGTAAAGATAACTACGAGGCTTTTAAGAATAGCATGCATTTATTAGAGATGAAATTACATCGTTTCCTAACATTGCTTCGTTGCTAGAAGACTCGTTCAATGCCCGGATGAGGTTGTATTGATACCATATGTAGAAATTTGATAGAATTGCAATTGCTCAAGAAATTTAATCTGAAATCAAGAGATAGAATTCTACTCCACTGATCTGTGGAATGAAATTCAGAATTTAGAACAACATGCATAGACATGCAATGAGAAAAACCACAAATACACAATGGTTTCTTGGGGAAACCAACTGGGAAAAACCCCTCAATCCTCTTTGCGTTGATCAGATGAATAGAGAAACTATTACAATTGTTTGCCTTAACTCAAAGCTCAACCTGCAAAAGAATAATTATTCTATCTGCTTAATGAACAAATCAGGACCAACACTTAGCCAAATATCAACTCACGTAGCCTCTATTTCCTTGCACAATTCCTGAGGAAATTAGCCCCTATTATTTAGGAATTTCCTTCAAAATGACTGTGCAATTCCCAAGGATTGATCATCTAATCTCAAGCAAGACCTGTACACTCAAATTAGTTTACAATTGTTGTTACACTTCCTTTTCATATCCACTTCAGTTAAGGAACTCAGATTCCTTTCATGCACTATCTATTTTGGGTTGATTGATTAATTAACTAACAGATCTCTAAGTTAGACTTTTGTCCCACATCACTACTGACCTTCAGCTAGCTCCAACAATAGTTAGAGGTCAATTCACTAAATACAACTGAAAATAATTGAACTTGATTACTAAAATTTAGCAATCATGCATGCATAACTGAACTCCAAGAAGTCTAACTTGAATTTCCTGAGCTAACTGAGTGACAAGATCCATGTCACACTAGTTAACTGCCTCCAGGTTGTCCTGCTACTGTGGAAATTCGATTTACTCAATTTGACTAAGGCTAATATCAAATTGATCCTTTCTCGCTACATCTTTTCAACACTCCCTCTTAGCAAGAAAAGGATTTTTCACCACCCCTATCCTACACCTATGGAATTCGAATTTACCTCTTGAAAATCCCTTTTTCAAGATGGCAACATCTTGCTCCTCAGTTGGAATGTACTATAGCAACATAATTCCCCTATGCACACAGTCCCGTAAATGGTGATACTAGATATCAATGTGCTTGGACCTGTCATGAAATATCAGATTTTTAGAGAGATTAATGAAAATTTGATTAGCAAAATATATCACTATCGAAGTCATCTCCCAACTGAATAGTCCCACAATTATTTTCCTTTTCCAGATCATTTCACATGTTGCTTGACTTGCAACCATGTATTCATCCTCTATTGAGTTGAGCACCACAAACCTCTACTTCCTATTGTACCAGGAAATAGTTGTGGACCCAACACTGAAGATAACATCCAATGTACTTTTCATGTTGAATAGACTCCCTTCTCAATCTGCATTTGTGAAGCCTTGCAACTTATCTCCCTCTGTCTGTGTGTACCATAATCAATACGGGTAGTACCTCTAAGGTACAGTAACACATGCTTTGTTTCCTTCCAATATAATTTGGTAGGCCTCACCATATCTTGGCTAAGTTGTTTGACTTCATAGAATATGTCAAGTCATGTTTTAACAATATACATCAGTGAACCCACAAGTTGCCTGTAAATGGTAGCATCCACCTCTTCACCTGAAGTGGAATTCTCCTTCCTCCATTTTTTAGCTAAAGGTGTGTCAACAGGCTTACAACTCTCCATGTGAAACCTATAAAGTACCTCAGTAGCATACTTGCCTTGAGACACAAATAATTCACCATCGCCTTTCCATACTTGCAACCCTAGGAAGTAATGCATGAGGCCCATGTCTTTCATATTAAATTCTCTTGCAAGATCCTCTTTGCAAGAGTGGGTCAACTTCTCATCACCTGTCAATATTAAATCATCGACATACAAAACAAGAATAAGAAAATTATTATCTACCACAATGTGATAGAGGTTCTCATTTGCTTCACTTTGGTGAAGCCAAATCCACTGAGATAATTGTTTATCCGAGTGTACCATGCTTGAGGCACATGTTTGAGACCATACAATGCTCTCTTGAGTCTACACACATCAGACTCTCGACCATATGTCTCAAATCCTTCTGGATGCCCTATGTAAATTTCATCCTCAACAACATTTTTGATAGAGGAAGTCTTCATATCCATCTAATGGATTTTCTAACCCATCTGTGCAGCCAATGATAGAATGGATCTGATTGAGGAATATCTTGAAATTAGTGCAATTTTTTCCTCATAGTCCACTCCCTCTATCTGAGAGAATCCTTTTTCCACAAATCTGGCCTTATATTTTTCGATACTCCCATCCGCTGAATGCTTCACTTTGTAGATCCATCTCAAACTAACCACTGATTTCCATTTTGGTCTCGGCACCACCTCCCATATAGTGTTCTTCATGATGGATTCATATTCTTCCACCATGGAATCAACCCAAATAGATTGAGCAACTTATTCCTCAAATGAAGAAGTTTGTGCTTCATTGAGCTCTATCATGAGATCCATGTAACCATTGTACCTATCAGGTGACCTCCTCTACCTACAGTGTGATGTAGGGGCTCCCACATTCTCCCTCGCATCCTGGACCAATATATCAACTTATATGGTTCTCTTTATCCCTTCTCTGGAAGATTTTGGTTGAGTGGGTGCCTCCACTCAACCTTCTATCTGCTCCTTTGCAAGTGGCTACTCCACAACCTCATGGATCTCATCATGAGGATCCTCCTTAGAGAAAGAATCTCCTTCTCTTGTGGGATACTCAACTCTCATTCCACAAGCATCTCATAGCCTTGTCCTCATCGAAATTGGCATTTCTCCTTACAATTTTCATTCTCAGTAAAGGAAAATACACCTGGTAATTATCTGTAGTTTCGGTGTGTCCTACAAAAACTCCCAACTCTATCGTAGGCTCAAGTTTCTTCCTCAAATCCTTGGAGACATGGCAATAAACTAAAGCTCTAAAAATTCTGAAATGAGACACATCAGGCTTTCTCCCAAAAAAATCTTCCTTTGGTGTGATCATACCAAGTATCCTATGAGGACTCTAATTCTTCCAGTAGACTGCGGTGCTGCATGCTTCTTCCCATAGATGTGATGGCATCCCATGATCATACAACATGGCCCTTGCTACTCCCACTATGCTCTTTTTATTCCTTTCAGCTACCCCATTCTATTGTGGGTTATGGGGTGTTGCCAATTCCCTTCGAATACCTTCTTTCACATAGAAATATTTGAATGCATGTGAAACAAATTCACCTCCACTTTCGCTCTTGAGAGCCTTCACCTTCTTCCCAGCCTCCTTCTCAACTAATGCATTTAACTCAACAAATTTTGATAAAACTCCATCCTTCTTTCACATGAAGAAGATCCATCATTTTCTAAATAAATCATCAATAAAAATAACATGGTAGTTTTTTTTTTTTGGCTATGGAGGTTATACAAAAAGGTCCAGAAACATCATAATAGAATCTCTCCAAGGTTGCATCTTCTATACAATATCGGTCACGGAAAGTGGATTTGAGACATTTACCCAATGTGCAACCCTTGCAGACATTTTTAAGGTACCATGGTGTATATGACCCAATCTCTTGTGCCATAGTTCTCCAACATCTTGACTCTACACTCTTTCATATTTACTGATTAATGGAGTACATTCTCCCACCTCAAGTTTGTATAGGTTCTTCACTCGAACCTCAATTTGATTCACTTTCATGGTAGTTATATGTCTCAGGCTTTCCCTTTACTGAAAATAACATCATAGCCATGATTCTCCAAAACTTCTACATATACCAAGTCCTTCTTCAGCTCGAGTACATAGATAACATCTTTGAGGCGAATAGGAGAGACTTTCTTCCTCTCAAAGGGGACAGTACCAATTCCAGTAGCACTGTACCTCCCATCATCCCCCATTTCAATATGCATCTAGAGATCCTTCTCCTCCAGGCTACTGAAAAAATCTTTGCACCTTTCATATGGAATGAGGCACCAAAATAAAGGTACCATGCACTCCCCATAATAGTGTTGGCCATGCATGTTATTAGTGTGAAGTCTAATTTGAATTGTGAAGCCATTACTTCACTTGTTGCTCCTCTTGAAGGCTTCTTAGTAGACTTCTTGTGCATACATTTTGTTGCATGGTTCATGAATTTGTGGAAATGGAAGAATTTTATCTGGCTCATGTCTTCCTTCTTGCCATTATTTTGGCAGGACTCAAGTTTTCCTGAGTCCTTCCCTTTTCCCTTCTTCCCCTTTCCAACCAATGCAAAATTATCTTCATCCTCATCTTTGGATGATGTTCCATCCCAGTTATTTCTCCTGAACCCTTATTGAGCCAAATTGCATGACAACCTTTCCCAATTCAGTATATTTTCCCTTCCATTCATAGAGCCCTAGTAGCTATGCAAGGATTTGGGAAGGCCTAGAAGAGCAAGGCTCACCAGGTCATCTTCTAAAACATTCACGCCAACTGCTCCAAGCTCATCTCGAACTTGTGTAAATCTGGAGAGATATTGTGAAATAGTACCATTCTTCTGCATCTTAATGTTTCAAAGTTTGTCTTTTGAGGCCAATTTTATATGGTCACTTTTATTTTCGAATAACTCAGTCATTTCCTTCCACATAGAAAATGTTGTCTCTTTTCCATGGATATTTGAGACCACATGGTCTCGCACACCTTCCAAAAGAATTCTCTTGGTATTTACAACATCCTTCTTCCATTGGGCTAATTGTTGTGCATCCAACTGTGGAGATTTTGCAATGTCAGTTTTAATATATTCTAGCACACCATTTTCATCGAGCATTTATTCCATTCGACCCTTCCATGCTATGAAATTCTAGCTACCCTCCAGAGCATACTCCAATCTTAGTCTGTTGGAAGACATTCTCCCAATCCTAAAAGGAAAATGTTGCACTGAAGCTGCAAAATCGAAGTTCCTAAGAGACAAGATGGAAATACTAGTTCTAATGTGAATTTTGTTGCTCTTATACCATGTAGAAATTTGATAGAATTGCAACTACTCAATAAATTTAATCTAAAATAAAGAGACACAATTATAATCTAGTGATATGCGGAATTAAATTCACAATTTAGAACAACATTCATAGACATGCAATAAGAAAAACCACAAATACATAGTGATTTCTAGGGGAACCCAACTGGGAAAAACCCCTCAAGCCTCTTTGCATTAATGATATGAATAAAGAAGCTATTACAATTTCCTGCTCCAACTCAAAGCTCAACCTACAAAGGAATAATCGTTCTCTCTGCTCAATGAATGACTCTAGCCAACACTTAACCAAATACCAGCTCACCTAGCCTCTTATTTCCTTGTGAAATTCCTAAGGAAATTAGCCCCTATTATTTAGGAATTTACTCTAAAATTATTGTGCAAATCTCAAGGATTAATCATATGATCTCATTCAACACCTGTACACTTAAACTATTTTACAATTGTTGCTACATTGCCTTGTCATCTCCACTTTAGCTGAGGAACTCAAATTCCTTGGATGCACTAGCTATTTGGGGCTGATTGATTAGCTAACTAACAGATCTTTGAGTTAGACTATTGTCTCACTACACAACTAACCTTCAACTGACTCCAAAAATAGTCAGAGGTCAGTTAATTGAATACAACTGAAAATGACTTAACCGAATTACTGAAATTTAGCAATAACATATGCATAACTAAACGCCAAGCATGCTAACTCAAATTTATTGAGCTAACTGAGTGACAAGATCCATGTCACACCAGTTAAATGCCTCCATGTTTTCATGTTGATGTAGAAATTTGATTTACTCAATTTGACTAAGGCTAAAGTCAAATTGAGCCTTTTGTGTTACATTTTTTCAACACCGTGTATGCATTGACTAGTTGCAAGCGAGCCTATTTAGTACCCCGACTAGTTTACATACACTTCCCACACGTGTGCTTTCAAACCTCTTATGTCACCTTTTTTATTAGTATGTTCGAAAATTTTCTTTTAGAAATTGGGTGAAGAGAGTGGGGTGATACAAGAGGCTTTCTATTTAAATAAATAGATGTGATGCCAGATTAAGTTTGACCCACTAGTCTTCTCTTCATATACTGATGTAGAGGTTTTTAAATGTGTAGGGGAATATGATGGATTCAAAATAAATACTTTATACAATTTGTTCCTTTATAAAGGTGAAATTTCACCGCTTGAGTCATACTCAATGTTCCCTATAGTTAATGGTGGATGTATGAGAAAGTGAAAACCTGATAAGAATAACCTTCAAATAAATGAATTCTTCTTGAATAAGTAGAGTGATTATTCCCCATGTAGACGCACTGATATTGGGTAGGAAATATTCCCCCATATAGATTTTGGAAATATCACAAAATCCAACCCAATCAAAAGTGAAATCAACTCACTTTAAAGATTGCAAATGAAGAAAGAAAATGAAAACCCAAACAAAAGGTAAATGAAGAGCCATGATAGAAAGAAAACTCCAACAAGACCACTTATGTAAATGTCTCAACAAAAGAACAAATATGAGGAAAGAATGTGTCTCTTACTTAAGTCGAAATGTTGTTCAGTTGTGTCTCGCAAAGTTGTGACTAGTTAGGATTTTATTCAAAGAAATTCATAAAATTGAGGAGAAGTTATGAATAAAAGTAAAGTCACATCAAGATGTCACTTTGCTACAAATATCTAGTTTCCAAAATAAACTTAAAAAAAATAATAACAAGACACTAAATGAAAATGAGGCAAAGTAAAGAGTCTCCCTGATGTAACTTGTTTGCCATTTAATTATCATCATAACTACTTCTCTTAGTCAAAAGAGTTGCAAAGTAAACTCAAGGATTTTAAGCAATATTTCTAGCAACATAAAACCTTCAATGTAACTAGTGAGGATCTGTAAAAATATAGCTTAGATCAACAAATACTAAAAACAATGTTGAAATGAAAATCATAAAAAAATGGTAAAATATGAAAATGAGCATGTGAGACTTATCTTGAGTAAACTTCTTCTTATAATCAAAATTGAAAGTATGAAGGAGTTATATATTAATGAAGTTCACATATGCCCAAGATTATCATTTTATTAAATTTAAACTAGAGTGAGCATTAAGCTAGAAAAATAATAGTTCATGTTCAAGGAATCATAAATAAATAAAAATGATCATAAATAAGAATGAAACAATAAAAATTTATCAAAAGGTACTTTTCTTTGTATTACAACTGATATTATTCTCTTTGCCTTTTTTATTTTATATTAGCCCCAAAAGTTTCTCGAAATCTCATAGAATCAAGCCAAAGTTCCAACCTATGCAGCAATTTATGTATATATATGGAGAGGACTTGGATCTTTCATACTGATCATTAGAGAGTGTATGTGTGTGTGTGTATGTATATATATATATATATATATATATATATATCAAATCACAAGAGAAACCCAAAATCCCATATAAATAACCACAAATGAAATCACCTTTGCATATTCTGGGTGTGCTTACCAATTTTCTACCTTAATATGACAACTATTCAGGTGTGGCAGGCGTTATAGTTTGATTTGAATGAGCATTATGTTGGAAGTCGTCATGGGTGATTATATCATCCTGGAAGTTAAAGCCTCGGAAGAACAAAGAGTTCACGCAGTGAAAAGGGTTGGGATGACTAAGAGCAGGTAGACATGGAAAGGGAAAAGGCTAATTGTCCGATAGCAAAGTGAAAAGAAAGGTGTAAGTGGGCCACATGATGATGAGTTGTCCCATCTCTTTTAAATGAAAAAGTGCAAGTAAACTCCAAGGAAGGAGGGTCAATATGACATGTAAGGGAGACAATGGTGTAAATAGCACAAAAGGTGATTTTAAATTCAAGCCATGTGAATGACGAGGGACCCACACATGCCACAGTGTATGCCTACGTCACCTCAGAAGGAGATCCCAAGGAGGATGGAAAGGAGAAATTTTTGAAGGCTCTAGGGAGGAACCTATGGGAAACGTGGAGGAGAAAAGTGATGGTTATAAGTGGGTCAAACGGCTTGTAACACATGCAATAGGATAGTGAAGGAAAGGGTACCAGATTGTCCACGTCATCCCAGAAGGTCAAAATCCCGAAAGACAAGAGAAAATAGATTTGAAGGATCTCACCAAGGAAAATCAAGTGGGAATATGTGTAAGGAACATAAGAGAGTGGACCAATGAGCATCGCATAAGGGGGGACCCACAATCTTCGATGGTTTTATATGGCACCAAAGAATCGGGAAATCCATGAAGAAATAAAGGGTGCACTTCCAAGAAATAGTCAGGATGGTTGGGCTCTGAGATCACATGGAAGAAGAGAGACGAATGCCAAATAAAACACAAGGTGTAAGAAAAGAGGATCCCAATTGCATACAACAAGAACCAAACTAGATGATCATGTAGGCATTGATTCATCCTGAGGTTTATTAAAAGAGTGCAACCAAAGGAAGAGATACGGGATGATTACCTCTAGAGTGAGACAAGGACTGTTGTAAAAGAGTTTGGCTCGGAATAGTCTAAAAAATCACAGGGGCATGGAAATGGAAAAGGATAATTCTTTCCAACTACTACAAAATTCTTTGTGATTTTCCTTTGCCTTCGAGAACCTTTCTTTGATTATCCATTTAAAACTTCAAAAACTAAAGGCTTGCATCATAACATAATGAGTTGGATCCGCATTTCATTATAGTTGCATCAATAGAATAAGAAAAACACTATTATGACACATCTTATAAATTTACAAAGCAAAGGAAATATAAAGCAAAACATCTATACAGAGCAAAAAAATTAAAAAATTTGATGAGTACATGAACACTTCCCTGAACATGTTCATGAGAAAATTGTATTGGAATAACTTTGAATTGTTCTTTTCCAGAAAAATCAAAAGGATTGTTGCTCGCTTATTCCTCTACTTGCATTATTAAAAGAAAAATAAAAGAAAAGGAATCTAGATTAAACTAATCCTATTCCTAATCCTAATCTATAGAGAATATTAAAACTAAGTAAAAGCATACGTCCTGTTATCTCTTAGAGGAATCTTGGCCATGGGAAAACCTTTAAGGTACCCTCGAACCTCTTTTAGGTTGAAATATGGCCCTTCAACCTAGAGAGAGATCTCTCCCTAAAACTCAACTACTCTAGGTCACTATAGTAGTAGGTTTTTCAAATGCATTTTGTGGCCAGACTTAGTTCATAGGATAAAATTGGTTGGGTTGTTTAAAAAACACAACATTGGGTATGGAGTCCATTTCTAACAAGTAATGCTACAGATCTAATGAGCAAGCTACAAAAAGCATGATAACAGCAAATCCTTGGACAAATTGAGAGTTTGGAAGAAAAAGAAACTGAAGTGAGACAAAATTTATAGTTGATTGAGGAAAAAAATACTAATGGTTGATAAATACGAGAAAGGAGCATCAATGAATCCTAATCTCATATACTAACATTTTTCAGACATGAAAGAAAGTTTTATAATAAAGAGGAAATTGACAAGGAACTACAACACATGATTTTCCTATAAAAACTATAATATACTCAAAATTTCTCAAATATACCAAAATGCAAAAAATGTTTCAATAAAATCCAACCTTTTTACATTACACAGTCCCTATCTTTATAGAAGATACAAACTAACTAAAAAACCAATTTCTAGCAAAACTTTAATTACAAAATCTAAATAATCATAGCATACATGTCAAATACATGCATATAAAACTTTCTAATCCTGTATGAACCTAAAGATAATGTTTTTGTTGGAGTCATGGCTAGAGATAAGTATCAACAAGTTGAATTCGGTGAGGTGGCATCCAAGTCAACAACTGCTCATAAGATTTTTCCTCACAAAATCCTAAAAAATAGGGTCTAGTGATGCCTTAGAAAATCCAAAACTGTGATATTTATTAGAAAACCGAGAGATTTTTTTCTAAATGGGTCCATTTTTGACAAAAACCTCTTTCAATTTCATAAAATTCCCTCTCATTTGTCTAGAGAGTGTTCTCGAAATTGCTGTGATGTACAAGAAAAACAGAGTTTTAACTGGCAATTTCACTGACAAGCTAACTATCAACATTTCCTTTTTGCTTGTTTTTAGAATTTACTAATAGTGGGAATCTCAACATTGCTCTTATCAAGCGTTACCAATTTAACAACAAAGTTACCAAACTTACAAATGAAAACACGAATTTACAAAATCAAGTGAGTTTAATTGTGGAGCAGGGAAGTCTTTAAAATTTGGGAAAATCATTACAATTTGGGGAAAACACGTGTTAAAGCATGATTATTCATCAAACCATACACCGATGGTGATGGATAAATTTATGATGTAACCTCAGACTTACCCATGGCACACTTGCAGAGCTCATTAATGACACTGATGTGGTCAACGTAATTACATTTTATATTTGAAATTACTTTTTGGCATTGACAATCGGCCTGTCATTTTTATCCGAAATGGTGATAAGCCCATTGTCAGCAAATTTCTTCGGAAAGCATTATCATAACACTTAAAGCACTGATATCCCCGCTATCGATGATTTCCGTGTTTATTACAATTGAAATGCTGACACTGAAACTGTCAACATTTTTTGAGGTATGTGATAACACATCCAATGGAGCCAATCAAACTTTTTATTCCTGCATAGATGTAAATACCAAAAAAAATGAATATGAGATTGTTGAAAGAAAACTTCAACCCATTATGTACATGAATTTTTAAGAAGTGCAAGAAAACAAACTTATTTACACTAAAACTTTCTTAAAACTTATTCTCCAACCAAACTCCTATAGGATCGTGAAAATAAAGATGGACATTAGTTAATGGTTGGAGAGGATTCCAAGAATAGCAGAGCAAGATACTATATTCAAATGGTATACATTTAGATGTTATAACCTGTGAAAAAATGTTAATATTATGTACATAAGGCAAAACATTAACAATATTCTATGTGACTAAAGTTTCTGAAAACCTTCAAATGAATCAATGTAAAACGAATGGAAAATCAATAAATAACTTAGAATATTTTCAAATAGGTAAGATAATTGGTCAAATTGTGATGTTTCACTCTCAAGTGTTGATTCTTGAGGAAAATGAATTTGAGTAGGATTAATGAACTAATATGGCATGAACATCAAATGAAATTGAAAGATTATAAGTTCTTGATGGTCATGAATTAGGCTTTGAAATTCATTTACATATTCACCCATTAATGCACTTGGTGAGTGTTCAATGTCTGATTGCTCAATATGCCAGCATGGGATATCCAAGAATCAAAATATAAAAGAAGAATACAGATTTGAAAATAACAAAAATAAATTAAGAAAAAACAATGAAATTACATCATTATTTATACTATTGTTACAGATAGTGCTACAAAATAATTGGTATTCATTTGGAAAATTGTCCTCCTCACAAGTGTCAGCCAAGAAATTAAAATCAAAACAATGACTGACATCTATTTGTGAATGAAAAGGGGGCTGAAGACTATAAAAAAAAATTGGAACTTGAATATTGTCAGAATCAAGAATTGGAATCAGTTTCTATTCAAGAAAATTGGATTCCTCATGATGTTTTGGTAGTTCTAGATGAGAATCATTTGTAGTGATATTAGTAGAAAAATATCCCTTGACTTGAAACATGGATTGTTTCGAGTATCAAGAATAAGAGAATTTAATAATTGATGAGATAAAGCAATTTTCTCAAACTCAAAATGATCATCATAAATAACTTGAAAATTTTCATTGGCATTCCCTTCCTTTTCATTAGACATATTAGAACAATAAGAATAATTGAGTGAATTTCTAGCACTATTGAAGAGGTGATCATTAAACGATTATTTTCCCGAATAAAAACTAATTGTCAATTCATTCTTTGTAACGGTTCCTTTTTTTCTAGAATATAATCTATATAAGGAGGAATTGTTGGATTATAAGCAAATGAATTTAAACCAGCAAAAAGATCAGGATATAGAGAGAAGTGATTGTTCGAATAAATGAACCTAAAAAAATTTCTGCCTTTAGATTCTTGTTCATTTTCTATAATGAAAATTTTAGATTCTTCATCATGTATTTGGATTACCACACTTTCTTGAATATTGATTCTTGGTTGCTCCAAACTTTGTGGTTGATTATGAGTTTCAACATGAGAAAATTCAGTAATGTTTGAGGCAGATTGCACATTGTTGGATTTCTCAATTTGCATTGTTGCTTGCTTATTTGTTTGGTGAATATTGTTTGTTGATAATGTTGCTTGTTTATTTTCCTCTTCGTTATGAACATCAGTTTCATTTTGGTTTTGAGCAATTGATTTACCAATAACAGAATGATTTAAAGCATTATTTGGATCAACATTATTTATGTTGAATGATATTATGATTTCCTAAGAAGGTTGATTAGCAATTTCTACATTTTCTTCTTGAAGAGAATTGGCCATGTTATTAATAACGAGAGGCTCTTCAACAGTGGAAAATGTGCTAATAAAAATAATATATTTTGATTCATGGCAATTGTTTGCAATACAAGGAAGGAAATGAACATATTCAAACCATTACATCAATTCAATATCTGAAGGTCTATCTTCAAATTTAAATCTTAAATAAATTAATTGAAAACCTAATAGTAAAATCTATGGAAGATTTATTTTCAAATTTTCATAAATTTTTAAGTTCAATTCATACCTATTCATAATCATAGCCATCAAATTTATGAAGGAACTTTGTGATAAATTGGTCCCAACCGTGAATATAGGCAACTAGAAGCGATTCACACCATCTTTTCGTTTTACTTGTGAAAGTGAAATTAAATATCTTGCATAGGATACCTTCATCAATATTAGAACATAAAAAAAAAAAAAAAAAAAAAAAAATTGAATGAACTGTAAAGCATGATCATATGCAGAAGTCGTTATCTTACCATAAAACTTTACCTTTGACAAAAGTCTTATAAGTTTCTTTGGAGTGGTGGAAGATGCATGTCTAGAGATACAACTCCACATGGGAACTTTAGCAAGAGTCATTGCTAATAAATAAAAACTTTGCAAATACAAAAACTCCAAAAATACAACTTATCATTGGCACTCCTTCTAGTGCCAAAATTGTTGATGGCCAAAAATGACGGAAAATCAACAATTGGTAGATTACTTGGTCTAGCATAAATTAAGCCCTTATCCATTTGGGATGGTGATTTTGACTAGTTCACATGGGTTCAATTACCCTCACTCTCTCTGTTGACTTGTGATGTTTCTAATTACTTATCAACAACAAGAAGTAATCAGACTCACCCTACTATAGTGCACTTGCAAGAGAAAAATCCTTACGTTGAAACAAGGGCTCATCCAAACCATTATTAAGGTTGCTCTTATGTAGGGAGACTTATAAAAAACAAATGAGAATTAAATCTAAATCTAAATTTAAGTGGAGTTCTATTTACTGATGCAGAAAAATAACAATATTTATAAATCATGAATCGAGTTGCTAAAAAAGTTCTAAGAACTAATATTGTTATTGCAAAACATGATATGTTTGGAGATTTAAACCAATGAAAGATGACCCATTAAAACATGGAAATAGTTCACATAATTTCAATGGCAATTAAATCAATTTAAGATGATTTTTTTTGAGTAAATTGTTACTCAAGAATTTGTTCAAATGCAAGAGAAAAACGAGAATAAATAGCATATCAATGTAGCTATAAGATCATATAGTTGATCAAATTAACAACAATTCTCATATCTCACAATAGTGCTAAAACATGGAATTATTGGCATAGATATGCCATTAAAAAATATGATTATATTGACAAATAAAAATATTTGAAAATAAAATCATTAAACCTTGATCTCGCTTTTTTGTTAAATGGAACTCTATAACAATCCTTGGTATTTAATATGGGAAATTACTAAGAGGGTGGGGGTGAATCAGTAATTTAATTCCTTTATTTTTTCTCAACTTAATCTTCTTCTTATGCAGTTAACAATTTATATTTTGTCTTAATAGTTATTGAATTCCTTTTGCAGATTTCAAGGAGAAAGGTTTGTAGATTTGTTTACCAAGAATTCAAAGCACTCACACAACAGCAAGGATTAAACACATGAAGACACCATATATAAGTGGAAACCCCGAAGGGATAAAACCACGAACTTTAGGCTGAAAGTGATGTGAAGGCAAGCTGCTACTCCTTGTTTAAATCAAATTTTTGTAGGATCCAACCTACAAGAGGCTCCTACCTCAAAGGAAGCTCCAACTCCCACAATTTTTTTTCATGCTGCAACCCAAAGGAGGCTCCTACATCAACATTCTACAACATGTTCTTTTTCAAATTACCACATAGAAAAGAACATAAATTCCTCAAGTCACAAATGTTGGTTACCACATATCCAATTCTATTGTCAAGAATTCTGTTGAACTGCTTCTTCTTTTCACTCTTCTTCTCTTCTGCTACTACTCATTCTTTCTCTGATGCATACCACTTCCATTAAAAAAGAAGATCGCTAGTTTCATTCCATATTGTATGTTTTAGAGGAATATGAAATGAACATAGTCTCTTGGACTTCCAAAACTTCTCACAAGCTTGTCCTTACATTTTCAGTTCAGAAAATTATTTGTAATAAAAAAAATAGAGTTGAATTAACAACTCATTTAGTAATAATTACAAGAGAAAAATAAGCTTTGGATTATCTACATTTTTTGTTCAAACAAATATGTGTATTCCAACTTTTGTCTCAATGTTTAGCCTTCACATTGATTAGCATAGCCTTTGCACTTCTTCTCACTTTCAACCTTTTATATTCAACATTCAATATTTATGTACATTTCCCATTCAACATAAATTATCATCAATGAGCTTAGTGACATAATAACATTTATCGACGTTAATCAATCAGCTTAACTTGACATCAATGCCAATATTGGAAACACTCTCCCCCTTTGGCACTGATGGCAACTCATTCGTCCTCCTCCTTTTGTCCTGAAAGATATTTCTCCTTGCTGGCCATAGCCTCTGTTGGTTTCACATTACTACCCATAAAATTTTCTTATATGCCCCTTTGACATCAATGGAAAGGGGTTATAGATGTGTTGCAACCTGTGAAATCGATCATCATTGCTTTAATGCTTTAAAAATGGTGATATATTGTTTAGTGTAAACAATGTTGACACTATTATTGAATGAATTCCACTCCAGATGGCTTATTAGGGCTGCTCTAGATTGAATGAATGTTGCTCCATAATAGTTCCTTGCTCTTGCATTGTTGTTTCTCCTTGCATTGCTGCTTATACTTGCCTTAGTGGGCTTGTGTTGTTCAACGTTATATTCAAAACTCCATACAATGTGCTGCATTCCATGAATAATAATATGCTCCACATAAACAATAACGATGTGAATTCAACCTTCTTGATAGTATGGACAAGATGGCAAACCTTAGAAATCCATGTGTTATCAATGACTTCAAAATATCTATTGTCTACCTCCAGTGCATTTAACTCATCAACCTCCATCTCATCAATCAAATTAGAAGATCCACTTTTGACAATTCCTATTTCATTGTCGTCGATACAATCTCCTAGGTTCTTTTTTCTTCTTATTCTCCATTGCTTCTCTGAACTCTTCTAAACGTGCCTTGAAATATAAATGCAACATCTCTGGAAAGTGTCAAGGAAGAGTGGTGTGGAGAACTATAGAAACCATTGATTGAAACCTAGGAGGAATATTTCTATCGTAATCCTTTATTTCTTCATTTCTTAAAGATGATTGCAAGGTGTTAGATTCCTATACCAATAGCTGTCATTTCTCATCATTGACTGTGGAAATACCAAATATGATCATCCTTTTCATGCTGCAAAAGTTCCATATTTTCAATAAATCAAAATTCAGATAAAGAGAAAGGTAGGAATCCCAAAGAAAGACCAGGAAAATGACTTGTTAAAAAATGCAATCAGAGAAGTGCAATCATTGACTTTCTCACAGTTGATGAATAGCCAGACAGTTTAACCCTGGCTAGATCATGTTTAAATTCTTGTTTTAGAATAGAGAATAAGATTTGCTCAAACAGTTCAAGCTTGGCAGATCACTAGATTAGATAGAGAATTAAATGGCGCAACTGCTCAATCTAAGCCCTTGGTAGAAATAAGGATAGATTTAGATAGGAGGGCAGCCAAAAGAGAAGAGGAAAAGCAGGGTTTGCTAGTTCAAATGCACCCAATCAAAGGAAGAAAAAATGTTTGGTATTTTAGGTTGGGTAGGCAGATAATTATGAGGTTGCAGAAAACAGAGTGATGTTCAGTCTAAAAAGTATCACAAGCATCATGGAAAAGTGGCTACAAGTTCAGTGGAGCATGACTGACTTCCCCTCTCATTTCCCCCCGCAAACTTCACTAACATCCCCTAGGGATATTAAGATCTGCTCAATAGTCCTACTCCATTTCATTTATGAGAATTACTAAGCAAAATGTTGTGTTTACTTGGTCAACACAAGCCACATTTCTTGTGTAAACATAATCATCTCATTCCCCTTTCATTTCCTAAAAAATTATAAGTTTTACCCTATAAACTTAGCATTTCCCTATCATTTGTCATATTAACATCCTAACTTTAGTATATAACTCCTATATAAATGTTTCCCTACCCCTACTATGTATAAAAAGAAAAAAACCCAAAACATTATATATATCCCGCCCCCGCCTAATAGGGCTATGTTTTAAAAATTCCTTGGGAGCCATTGGTCCACCTGGGGCCAATGATAACCCACCACGTGTCCCAATGGGATTTGTTAGACCTCTGGTCAAACAAATAACCATACCCACCGCGCAATAAACCTGGTTAATTAACCTTTGGTTAATTAAATTGCCATGTCTGCTCCGCATTTATCAAATAACCTAAAGTTTGAAACCCACCAAACTTTATAAAAAAATTCAATTATCACGCGCGCTACTTTATTAAACCCCCAACAACTCACCTTCCCGTCCACCATCGGATCGCCTTCTCAAGATCCAATGGTCCTCATTGATATCGGAAGCGCCTTGACGTTAGGTCGTTAGCACCCGATGGTCGGCGGTTTTCCTGTCGTACCCAGGGACACTTGGCGCATTCCCATTGCATCGGGCCGACTCTAACAGAAACCGCCCTTGTACCAAATGCAATCCGACGGAAACCGAATACCACCTTTGTCCTACCACCCGCATCACTATCTTGTCAGCAACCACGTCACCCTCCGTACTCCACTACCAGACAAAAGCTACGTCATGCTGACGTCATCCCCAAAACGCGCCAAAAGGCCCAAAAAGTCTAAATTTTTATAAAAACTCGGGAA
The DNA here is from genome assembly GCA_000404065.3 of Pinus taeda. Lineage (NCBI taxonomy): Eukaryota > Viridiplantae > Streptophyta > Pinopsida > Pinales > Pinaceae > Pinus > Pinus taeda. The sequence goes on from APFE031690800.1 coordinate 113,248, forward strand.
AGCGATGGTTTTTGTTTATTTATAGTTTGTTGACTTGCGCAACCCTACATGCAAATTACGACGAATTTGCCACCACACCTGCACAGTCCGTCACCCAGCGAAGTCAACTCCACAACACGATTACCTCAGCTCGTCCAACAGTCTGCATTGTACACCGGTCACCCATAAAACATGTATTTACTACATAAGTCACCCACAAACCATGTTTTTACGAAATTTCTCGGTTAAAATTACCTGAAAGGCTGAATTCAAGTCAAATAAGTTGTTGCCTATAACCTCTGCACTCTGAAAATCGTTGTCTGACCATTGTTACCGAAGAAAAACCTACAAATTCTATCTGCCTCTGCAAATTGCTCGTAAAACCGAAATTCAAGCCCGTCTCCCCCTGTGAGATTGTTAGAAAGCACCTGTAGACGAAGAGCTCTTCCCCTATTTTTTTTCAACATTCCAAGCCAATTCTGTAGACTGTGTTGTCACTATAAATTTCATCAAAAGCAGTAATCTCCACAAGCAGAGCTCAATCTGTAATTTCCTGTGGGAAACCAATTCCACTTCTCTATTGTCTGTTACTCCAAAGAGCTATAAACTCAAAACTAAGGTCACTTAACCAATTGAAACATGGAGGCTCCAGTGGCTCTCAACATTGCACCCTTGAATGCACCACATAAGGACTTGGAATGGTTACCTCTGGCAGACAGGGACTTCCAAATTAAGGACATGATGGGTCTCAAGTCTCACCTGCAAACCTTTTGTCAATTTAGAAATGGCCACAGAAATAACATTGATGTCCTGAGAATCTAGGAATCCAACATGCCTATCTACTACCTCCCTTCAGTCAATTTGTTGCCTGATTTCATTCATTTATGTTGTGCAAACTATGATCCCACACAAAGAGCAATCCTCACTCCAGATGGATCTGTACTGTTTTATATTACTCCTCAGTCCCTAAATCAGATGTTGAACTTTGAGCCAACCCAGCCTCTGGTTCCTCTCACCACGAAACTCCTGCTTGATCAAGGTGCAAAACTACCTAGCTCAGAAATAACAAGAGTAGGCCAGTTGTTTATGCAACCACAGTGCCAGCCTGATCATCCTCCACCCTATCATCAAGTCTCATTCAATGAAACAGGCAAGCTCCTAATAGACATGATATCCTACATTCTAGGATGCAAAACCAATGAGTTTTTTTATGAAACTGTGTTTGTGCTAATGTCCATGTTCACTCCAGGACAGCCCCCTGTTGTCATGTATGACTATGCCACCTTCATAGCAAACAAAATCCATGAGAAATTCATGATGTTGGAGAGAGAAAGAGTGTTTAAATATACCTCCTACATATACCATCTGTTGTTGTACTATCATCCTCATAGTTTCCAAGTTCCTCTTAAGAAACTAGAATCCAAAGGAGAGAGGAGATCTGTCATCTTCTGGACCTCAGTTTTTCCATGAAGTTCACTACTCACCTTACACATATTGTGAGTTCATTGACATGTTCATTTACCCAGCCACTTGCCTGCTGATGATGACTCCTCCTGGCAGGCTCACTACTGAAATGCAAAGAATTCTACATCTTTCAAGGGGCTATAGCATTGGTGATTGGTATTTCTACCAAAACCATACAGTGATTAGGATTTATGGTTGTGAATTACCCCCTACAAGCTGCCAAAATATGTCCCCATGAGACTTTTTGCCTTGGAATACTTCAGGCAATTTAGTAGTGCAAATTTGACTCATTTCCATGGCAAAAACAAGAAGGCACAACTCAAGATTAGACATCAATTGGGTCCTTTTGTTTTCAATAAGAGGGAAGAAGCCTGGAATGATGCAGACAGGATGCTAAGGGAAGAACTCATGCTGAAACAAAGCTTTTGTTGGGCACCATATAACCCTGAACATTTCATAAGCTATAGAAGAGTCAAAAACAAGCTTTCAGGATATGTGCACCAGCCAATCCCTCACATTGAACAATATGCAAATTGACAGGAATGGGTAGAGGGCACACTAATTGAAGATCTTACTGAAGAGGAAAGATTAGAAAAATAAATGAAAGATTATGAGAAGAGAATTTACCTGGATTATTTTGCACAGGTCACTTTCACACAGCCTCATCATATTAGAGCAAGCACATCGGCTACTACACCTTCACAACAGCCGGCTCAAGAAACCACTCCACCTGGAGGGAAAGGTAAAGAAATACAACATTCAGAGTAGCAGAGTGCATTGGCAGAATAGCCATATACAAATCAGGAAAAGGGTCAAGAACAAGGCCATTCAACCCAAGTAAAGGCAATTGAGATCCCTGTACTACAAACCCCTCATAATTAAGAAAGAGCCAAAAAGAGGGACAGACCAGAAGAGACACCTACAGGGGAATCTACAGATAAGCAAGGTGAGAAGAGACAAAGGCTAAACCCCTATTCTGAAGAAGAATTCACAGAAGAAACAGCAGGCCACATTAGAGGTGAGGGAACTTCTGAACAACAGATCCCTCAATTTTTGGAAACATCGACTAGCTCCTTTCAATAGGAGCAAGAGAGACAGCCTGGTGTGGAGGTTACATCCACCAAGCAACAAAGCAAACAAGGCTCTGATATCAAAAGAGCATTCACATAAATCAAAGCTAGAAATGAACCAGTGAGATTTCAGCTTTATAACCAATTGTTAAGAATGGCTCCCACCAATCAGCAAAGGTTAATGGTAGCCTATGATATGCAGGCAAGGAAGATGACCCTTAGTCACTTCAGTCCCACTATACAGCAGCCACAGCCAGCCGCAGATTATATTAGGACCAATCTGGAAGTTCTTGCTAAAGACATCCATCCCATAGACCAGATTGAGTTACACAAACAGGCTGGAGAAATGGTATACTCCACCTTGGTAGACAAAGCTCTAATGGCTCATAGACTGCAAAATTCATTATATAACACATTTGCCCAATTAGAGCTGGAAAAAGCCTCCTCATTAGCCAAGGATAATAGAATAAAATCCTTGGAATAAATTAACATAGAATTGGGACATGATCCCAAGGATCCCAAAGGCACACAAGCCTTAATAAGAAAGAAGGAGGAAGACATAGCAGCCCTAAGAAGAAAATTGAAGCTTCCAGCTACAATACACCCTCAAACCACAGAGGTGGCACAACAAAAGGAAGAAGAGGATGTGGTCAGCTTACTAATGAGGATGAACCAAAGATTGTTGGATACAAAGAAAGCCTTGGAAGAAGCTCTACAAGGAAAACAGCAGGAGTTGGCCTCTCAGCCAGCTCAAATAGCTCCAATTCTCACAGCTCTTCCTCTAGCAGTCACCACAGTAGCCCCTCCCTCTGATCCAGCATCAATAGCAGGTACCTCCACTTCAGCAGCAACTACAGCAACCGCATTACAAGAGGCCAGCCTTAGCATGGAAGAAATGATGAAAGAGATAAAGGCCTTGGAGATCCAAATGGCAGAATTAAAGGAAACCAAGGAAAAACTAGCCAAAATTGAGGTTAGTTATGACAAGTCAAAAATGACTGTAGCTAAGAAAACCAGGGAAGTAAAGGCCCTAGAGAATAAGATAAAAGCCTTGGAGAAGGACCTCACTCTCCATAGAACTCTAACAAAAATCAAGACCATTTTGTGGGATAAGATTGGCCAAGCTATTGCTGATCAATGGACAGCAATACAAACTATTTTTGATCAGATAGAGTTGATAGGAGTGGCTCAATATGAAACTCAAAAGGCCAGGGTATTATTGACCAATAAGCCTGAGCAAGCCAATCATTTTTTGAACACTCATACCAGTGAACAATTAGCATCTCTAGACATTCATATTAGGACAGAGACTATTTTAAGAGTCAAGAAGGTGCTAACTATGAGAAATTTTGTTCAAACAGTAGAAAGAAAATGCCAGGAAATGCAGACAGACATAGAAGCCTTGAGACATAAATTTGCAATGTTACAATGCAAAGGTTTGCCTAGCCTGGTCACTAGCAGTGTGAAGCTATTAAAGCAAGAACAGTATGCTCATAGGTTCAATACCTATGTGCAAAATCAAATTACAGCATCATCAAGAAGCTCAGAAGAGACAGTGTCTCCCTCTGGACAAAGTTTGTATGATAAACTGGAAAGTTTTCTTTTTATTGAGCATGAAGTGGCACATCTTTTTGATTTCCAGCCAAATTATTACAGGTACACTGAAGCTAATGAGACACTAATTAAATTAAGAAAGCATCAATTACCAACAAATCAGTGGTGGCAGAGCATGCTGGAGGTTTTACCAAGGTAGTTGGTTTCTCCTTTTTTGTAAATTGTTTGCATTACAGGTAAAAGGTAATATCAGGGTCTCCTATTAGAAAATAAAATCAACTGAGGAGAAGATTCGCACCAAAAGGTGAAACAAACTCAGGCACAGGTGGCTAATGACAGCACATCAGGAACACACATCAGGGAAATGGCCACCGACCGACTATCAGAGCCAAAAAGTCAGCAATAACAGGACACCTAAAGCAACCAGTACAGCATAGTTATTTCCTCATTTATTGTTGCGCGGTATTTTCCACATCAGTTATTGCCCCTGCCAGAGTAGATGGATAAATTCATGTCTAGATATTTCCCTACGGGATATTTTGTAAACTTATTATAAATACTTTCAAAAGAGATGTATTAGTGTTGGCTGATGAATATCATTTTGGACCTGCTCTGTAAATTTTGGGAACTCTTCTGAAATAAAATTGTTGGATGTTATATTGGTGAAATTACTGGTTGTGGAATTGATGGCTGAAGGATGTATTGCAGAATTCTTGTGTTGTTGCATGGATCAATAAGTTTCCTTTACTCTTGAGTTACTGTATTTGTGTTTTATTTATCATATGAATACCATGTTCTAAATTACAGGAAAAAAGGATAACCCAGAAATTATTTTGTTGTACTCTGTGTTCAATTCCAGTAGTCTTCTATGTTTTCCACAGGACTAGCATAGGCAAGAATTCTTAACTGCTCTTGTCTCCTTGGTTCTTACACACTAAATATCATCAAGGAATTCTTAATTGCTCCCTGATAATGTTTACACAACTTCCCTCTGTTAACATAATGAAAGATTCTTGATTGCCTTTCATTTCTTGACTTCATTTCATCCTATTTCAGTTTCAAATGTTGTTCTGTGTTTAACTATCTTGCTCTGCAATTTTCCTCTTGCCAAAGAAACCATACCCAGAAGTTTATTTCATTAGACTCCATAAACCCAATGGTCTGAACTTCTCTCAACTTACTGCCTTGTTCTACTAAATGTCATCTTCCAAACACCAAACAAAACTTGTGCTTCATAACTAGCCTAACATATAATCAAACAGATCTAAATCACAAAGAGAGAGCCCTCTCTGGTTGCAGATTGGCTAGGTTCTACAGCTAAAAGATTGGTTAGTGGTTACCTTGGTCGTATTCCCTTCTGGAGCGAGGGAACAACTTGAGTGATAACATTATTGGCGACTCCACGGGGGAACTCTGAATCAAAAAGAGATCAGTCTCCCTGTGTCAAACATATTCAAGCAAAAATACCAAAAGCAGATTTAGAAGCTGGCTCCAAAAAAGAAAACTCGTTACACCAGATCAAATCCAGATCCTAATCCCCCAGCTATGTTTGAAAATCCTAACTTAATCCCCAAAACCCTTAGGAGACAAGAAAGTCTAGAAACTGTTGATTCAGACGTTGATATACTTCAGCAAAACCTTACAAAATCTGAGCTTATCCCTGGAAGAGAAACGGTTCTTTCTGTCAATACTACAGCCTCTCCAAGTCCTTCATCCACACCTCAAAGTATCCTTTCCACTCCCCCATCCACTACTCATATTTCCACTTATTTCCCCCTTGTTCCAGCCCTCTTATTCCTTCCTGTTGCCCCACTTGTCCCTGTAAATATGGCCAACCGTTATGCTCCTTTGCAGTTGCCTGCCAATCCAGGGGCTATGCCTCAAGACTATCAGAGCAAGATCACCTACTTTTATGGTACTAGCTCCTATATAGCTCAACAACACACCAAGAAAATGCAAGATTATTTTGAGAACTATGAAATTGATGATGATGATGTGAGAATGAAAATCTTTGTCCAAAGTCTAACTGGTGATGTCATGACCTAGTTTAGAGCACTTGCTGCAAATTCTATAGCCAATCCTGAGGCCCTATATCAATCCTTATTAAACAGATGGGAAAAGAAAAAAGACCCTTTACACATTCTAACTGAATATGACAATTTAAAAAGGGGCCCACAAGAGACCATTCAAGACTATTGTGCAAGGTTCAATAATGTCTATAGTGCCATTCCTCAGAACCTTAGACCTCCTCCTGACCTAGCCTTGATCAAATTTCCTGATGGATTTGATTCAGACATGGCATATCAACTAAGGGAAAGAGCCCCATTAAGCTTAGCAGACATGCAGAATATAGTTGTTAGTGTAGAGGCAAACTTGATTGCTAAACGAAACCGGGCTAGAACTGAAAGAAGAACAACTTTCAAAGAAGAACCTTCAGCATTTGAGCAAAATTTAGATGCAATCGTTAAGGGTATGGACAAATTAGGAGACAGAGTGGACACTATTGAAAGGAAATCATCATGGGAAGGACAACCAAGTAACACAACAAGAAGCCCAAACTTTAGAAAGAATCAAAACCCTAATGATGGAAGGACTGGCCCTGCTCAGAACATCAGACCCCCATTTCAAGAGAATTATGCTGACACCTCAAGCTCTAGTGAGCCTACAGAGGATACACAAATTAATCTAATGGGTTTAAACAGTGAGCAACAAATTTTCCTGACACAAGATGATCAAGAGGCCCATAATTTAAATCAATTTCAAACCAAGTCTGGAGAATCATTTGATTTTAAAGAAGGTTATGATGTAGTAGTCTATGAGGTTCATAAGCAATACAAATTGAGAAGTAGGACAATAAATGTACCTGAATCTACCAAATTGAGAGATACCAAACAACCCAGGAGAACTAAGGATACTTCTCCCCTCACAGAATTCACTGCTGAGACAGACCTCAACCCAAAAGAGCCCATCATAGAGGACATTTCAGACCTAGAACCATCAAACAATCAGCCATCTTCTTCCTCTTTTCCAAAAGAAAGTGTAAATAGATCTGCTGTAGTAAATTCCAAAGCAGAGGCAGTTCCTTACAACAGTCCTGATAAAGAAAAGAACTTGGAAAACACAACAGAAAAGGAAAAGTCTGTTGTCCACAATACAAGAGTTCAAGTGGAAAAACCTTTCAACTTAGAAACAGAAATAGGTAAGATAAAAATAGCCATGCCATTGTCAGAATTGGCTAAACATGAGGTCTACAGGGAACAGATTAACAGGTCACTTCAAATATCAGAAACTAGGGATGCAGTCAATGTCCTAGATGATCAACCAAAGTTGTTTTTTGGTCCTGAAGTCAATGGTAAGATAGTAGATGGAGGAGTTCCTCCATTCTATGTGAGCTTGAACATTCATGACAAAGTGCTACATAATGCAATGTTTGATTCAGGCGCTTCCTATAATCTAATGCCCAAGTCAGTGATGGAAAAGCTAGGTCTAGATATCACAAGGGCATATAAGGACTTGTTCTCATTTGATTCCAGCCAGGTCAGGTGTCTAGGCCTAATCAAAGATCTTTGTGTGTCTTTAGTACAATATCCATCCAAAACAATCTTGATGGATGTGGTGATGGCTGATATACCACCTAAATATGGCATGCTCTTATCTAGATCTTGGGGTGCAAAACTCCAAGGATCTTTGCAACTAGATATGTCATATGCCACCATTTCAGTATTTGGCCACCCAAAGATATTGTACCGAGAAACATTGATGAAATATGTGGTTAGCAGTTAAGAGAAACCCCAAAACTTCCCCATCTATTCGATACACTCTGATATGGATTCATTTATCTTATAGCATGTTGACATGTGCTCCAAAACTAAGGCCAAACTCCTAGAAATAGCACAGAAAATGAGCTAAATGAACAATCCAGTGACCAGGACCAAAAAATTGTTGATGTGATTGATGTAACAAGTGAACCAGACATATCAAATCAGCTACAAAGTTCAAACTTACTGCCCACCAAGCAATTTCCCAAAACTCCTAAGAGTAGTGGTGATCAAGAAATCTTATGGTACTTAGAGTTTGATGGATCAGTAAACAAATTGGGAGCAGGGGCAGGGATTTGGATACACAACATACAAAATGACCATGCTTAGGGTCATGCATATAGGCTAAATTTCAAATGCACAAACAATTTGGCTGAATATGAAGCCCTTTTATTGGGACTCAAACTAATTAGAAGTCTAGGGGTGACCAAGATTTCAATTCTCGGGGACTCAGATTTGATAATACAACAGATAAAGGGAAACTTTGTTACAAATGATCCTAGGCTAAGAGCTTATAGGGGTGCAGCCATGGAAATACTAAACACCTTCTTGGAATCACAGCTCACCAAAATTCCAAGAAAACACAACCTACATGCACATAGTTTGGCAACCTTTTCCAACACCTGCAAACTGCCAGTGGAGCCCAATCATCACTTCACTGCTGAGATCAAACACAGACCTGCTGTCCCAGATAATGTGAAAAATTGGCAAGTGTTTGAGAATGATACCCAAATCAATAACTTCCTCACTCTAAAAGAAGAATTCTCAAGCACAAACATAGACACAAGCACTATTGATGATCAACAACAAATTGACAAAATGGAGCAAAATATATCAGCTAAAGCAGAAAATTTGATTTTGCATCCAACAACTTTTAATCACAAAAATCTGCAAGAGATGAAACAAATGAATTTTGATGAAATAATTGAGGAAGAATCCGAAGTAATTGAGCTGAAGGACAATGTCCTGCCCATAGGCTTGACTTCTTTAGAGGATATATTTGGTTCAAATGACATTCCAAGAAAACCAAAAATGCAACCATTAAATGTAGAAATTGAAGACTACAACATTGGAACCACAGAAAATCCCAAAATGGTAAAACTCTCCAAAACATTGCCTCCTGACCAAAAAGTCAAATACATTAAGTTGTTTACAGAGTTCCAAGATGTCTTTGCATGGAGCTATGAGGATCTAAAATCCTATGACACCTTTGTTATCCAACATACAATACCCTTGAAAGAAAATCAAAAACCTTTTAAACAAAAGCTGAGAAGGATTAATCCAGTCCTCCTTCCCCTTATTGAAAAGGAAGTTAAAAGAATGTATCAAGCTGGAATAATCGCACCTATTAGGTTTTCAGAATGGATTTCAAACCTAGTGCCCACTAGAAAGAAAACTAGAGAGATAAGACTTTGTGTTGACCTGAGAAATTTGAATAAAGTCTCTCTCAAAGACCACTACCCCTTACCCAAGATGGATCACATTTTACAAAGGGTAGTGGGTGCTCCAAGGATCTCATTGTTAGATGGATTCTTAGGATTTAATCAGATTTTAGTTCACCAAGATGACCAGGATAAAACTACCTATACAACACCTTGGGGAACCTTTAAATATGTCAAGATGCCTTTTGGACTCAAAAATGCAGGGGCCACATTTCAAAGAGCAATGGACATAGCCTTTGCTAAAGAGATCCATGACTTTTTTAGTCATATACCTTGATGATCTCACTGCTTTTTCAAAATCAGACCAAGAACACTTAGATCATTTGAGGCAAGTGTTCCTAATTTGCAGAAACTATGGCATATCATTGAACCCAAAGAAATCATTGTTTGGCCTGGAAGAAGGAAAACTCCTAGGTCACATAATTTCTAAAGATGGAATAAGAATTGATCCAGACAGAATACAAGCTATCCTTCAAGTCCCTCACCCAAGAAACATCAAGGAATTACAAGCCTTTCTAGGGAAAATCAATTTCCTACGAAGATTCATTCCCAATTTGGCCGAGCTAATTAGACTATTGAATAATATGCTGAAGAAAGATTCTAAATTCAAATGGATAATAGAAGCTAAACAAGCCTTTGAAGAAATCAAAATAGCTTTAACAAGAACACCTGTTCTCACAAGCCCCAAGTTTGATAGATATTTCATAATCTTTTCCTTTGCATCTGAGCATACTGTTGTTGTTGTCCTACTACAAAAAGTTGACCTAGGATGTGAAAAACCCATTGTTGTCTTCAGCAAGGCACTTACAGATGCTCCACTCAAATACCAAATCATGGAGAAACAAGCCTATGCTCTTGTAAAGGCCATAAAGGATTTTAGAGTTTATATCTTGTACTCTCAGGTAATTGCCTATGTTCCAAATACAGTGGTCAAAGATATTCTAACTCAAGAAGGAATTGAAGGTAAAAGGGGCAAATGGATAGCCAACATTTTAGAGTATGACATTGAGGTAAAACCAACAAAACTCATAAAGGGACAAGGGTTAGCCAAATTAATGACTGAAACCAACTTTCAAGCCCTTGACATCAATGAACTAGATAACGAACAGGAGATGGCGACTCCACAGATCAATCAAGCCTTTTTACAATCACCTTGGTACACTGATATATGTTTTGTATTGTTAAACCTACAAGCTCCTCCAGGGTTATCCATAACTAAAAAGAGATTCTTGAAAATGAAAGCTTCAAAGTTTTGTATTATAGACAATGTGTTATTTTGGAAAAACCATGAAGGTATTTTGCTTAATTGCCTAATTCAGGATGAAACTGACAAAATACTCAAGGAATTTCATGCAGGGGATTGTGGAGAACACTTATACTAGAAATCTACAGCTGATAAAATTCTAAGAGCTAGTTTTTATTGGCCCTCCCTATTTGCTTATGTGAGAAAATTTGTAGTTTCTTGCCATAAATGCCAGATCTTTGAAGGCAAAAGGAAGCTGTTACCCTTACCCCTCAAACCTATTTCAACTGAAAGGCATTTTCAACAATGGGGTTTAGATTTCATTGGAGAAATTCATCCTTCCTCTTCTGGACAACACTAGTGGATCTTAACTGCCACAGGTTACTTTACCAAATGGATAGAAGCTATCCCTTGTAGGCAGGCCAATGACTCAACCATCAGGCAATTCTTAGAAACCAATATCCTGTCTAGATTTGGTTGTCCAGAGAAGATTATTACAGACAATGTTGTTGCCTTTAAGTCCAAAAGAATGATCAATTTTTGCCACAAATACCACATTACCTTAGGTCATTCCACATTTTATTACCTCCAAGGTAATGGTCTAGCAGAATCATCCAATAAAAGCCTGATCAACATCATCAAAAAAGTCTTGGAGGAGAACAAGAAGAATTGGCATAAAAATATAGTAAATGCACTGTGGACAGACAGATTGACCACCAAAAGATCCATTGGAACCAGCCCATATGAATTGGTTTATGGCATGGAGGTTGTGTTCCCCTCATCCTTGGGAATCCCTGTGATCAAATTGTTGCAAGAGTTACAAACAGAACCCAATGGCATCCAAAGGAGAATCAATCAAACTATTCACTTGTAACAAACTAGAGAGGAAGTATATCAGAGGACTCAGGTTCTGCAAGACAAACTCAAGAAGATTTTTGAAAAAAGAACAAAAGCTGAGGATTTCTTCACAGGAGACAAAGTGCTAAAGTGGGATTCTAGAAGGGAAGACAAAGGAAAACATAGCAAATTCGATTTCCTGTGGAAAGGCCCTTTTGTCATCCAGGCTGCACAAGGAAACAACACCTATTTTTTGAAGAGTTTGGATGGCACAGAAGCTCAGGAAGGCCCAGTTAATGGGCAAATGCTTAAGCATTATTTTTACCCTCCTTGTTAAACAGAACAAGAGGGTAGTTTGTACATAAAAAGTGTTTATTTTAGCAGTTCATTTCAGCAATAGGATAGGAAATAAGATGCAGCAAATTTTGAGAAAGAAGCAAACAGCTATACCACCCTTGGTATATATTTGTGTTTACCATAAAAAATCAAGAGAGAACTTGGGAAAAGTAGAGATGATGGCAAACAAGTCTGATCAACCATCAAAGACAGAGCTGCAGTTAGATTCAGATCAGCTTATGTGAAATGCATTTATGCCACTAAGGTTCAGTTGGTTAGCTTGCAGCAAAAAGAAGCTTTTAAACACAGCAAGAAATGAGAATAAGGCCATCTGACCTGCTGTTCTTAGCTTTTCTCTTGGAAAAGCCATCCCCAAGTGGAGCCACTATTAGATTCCTATACCAATAGGTGTCATTTCTCATGATTTACTGTGGAAATACCAAATATGATCATCCTTTTCATGCTGCAAAGGTTCCATATTTTCAATAAATCAAAATTCAGATAAAGAGAAAGGTAGGAATCCCAAAGAAAGACCAGGGAAATGACTTGTTAAAAAATGCAATCAGAGAAGTGCAATCACTGAATTTCTCACAGTTGATGAATAGCCAGACAGTTTAACCCTAGCTAGATCATGTTTAAATTTATTGTTTTAGAATAGAGAATAAGATTTGCTCAAACAATTCAATCTTGGCAGATCACTAGATTAGATAGAGAATTAAAGGGCCCAACTGCTCAATCTAAGCCCTTGGTAGAAATAAGGATAGATTTAGATAGGAGGGCAGCCAAAAGAAAAGAGGAAAAGCAGGGTTTTCTAGTTCAAATGCACCCAATCAAAGGAAGAAAAAATGTTAGGTATTTAGGTTGGGTAGGCAGATAATTATGAGGTTGCAGAAAGCAGAGTGATGTTCAGTCTAAAAAGTATCACAAGCATCATGGCAAAGTGGCTACAAGTTCAGTGGAGCATGACTGACTTCCCCTCTCATTTCCCCCCGCAAACTTCACTAACATCCCCTAGGGATATTGAGATCTTCTCAATAGTCCTACTCCATTTAATTTTTGAGAATTACTAAGCAAAATGTTGTGTTTACTTGGTCAACAAAAGCCACATTTCTTGTGTAAACATAATCATCTCATTCCCCTTTCATTTCCTAAAAAATTCTAAGTTTTACCCTATAAACTTAGCATTTCCCTATCATTTGTCATATTAACATCCTAACTTTAGTATATAACTCCTATATAAATGTTTCCCTACCCCTACTATGTATAAAAAGAAAAAAACCCAAAACATTATATATATCCCACCCCCGCCTAATAGGGCTATGTTTTAAAAATACCTTGGGAGCCATTGATCCACCTGGGGCCAATGATAACCCACCATGTGTCCCACTAGGATTTGTTAGACCTCTGGTCAAACAAATAACCATACCCGCCGCACAATAAACCTGGTTAATTAACTTTTGGTTAATTAAATTACCATGTCTGCTCCGCATTTATCAAATAACCTAAAGTTTGAAACCCACCAAACTTTATAAAAAATTTCAATTATCGCACGCGCTGCTTTATTAAACCCCCGACAACTCACCTTCCTGTCCACTGTTGGATCGCCTTCTCCAAATCCAACGGTCCTCATTGATATCGGAAGCGCCCCGACGTCAGGTCGTTAGCACCCAACGGTTAGCGGTTTTCCTGTCGTACCCAGGAACACTTGGCGCATTCCCATTGCATCGGGCCAGCTCTGACAGAAACCGCCCCTGTACCAAAGGCGGTCCGGCGGAAACCGATACCAACTTTGTCCTACCGCCCGCATCACTATCCCGTCAACAACCATGTCAGCAACCACGTCACCCTCCGTACTCCACTACCAGACAAAAGCTACGTCATGCTAACGACATCCCCAAAATGCACCAAAAGGCCTGAAAAGTCCAAATTTTTATAAAAACTCAGGAAAGCGATGGTTTTTGTTTATTTCTAGTTTGTTGACTTGCGCAACCCTGCATGAAAATTACGACGAATTTTCCACCACACCTACACAGTCCATCACCCAGTGAAGTCAACTCCACAGCGTGATTACCTCAGCTCGGCCAGCAGTCTGCATTGTACACCGGTCACCCATAAAACAGGTATTTACTACATAAGTCGCCCACAAACCATGTTTTACGAAATTTCTCGGTTAAAATTACCTAAAAGGTTGAATTCAAGTCAAATAAGTTGTTGCCTGTAACCTCTGCACTCTAAAAATCGTTGTCTGGCCATTGTTACCGAAGAAAAACCTGCAAATTTTGTCTGCCTCTGCAAATTGCCCATAAAACTGCAATTCAAGCCCGTCTCCGCCTGTGAGATTGTTAGAAAGCACCTGTAAAGGAAGAGTTCTTCCCCTGTTTTTTTTTCAACATTCCAAGCCAATTCTGTAGACTGTGTTGTCACTATAAATTTCACCAAAAGCAGCAATCTCCAAGGGCAGAGCTCAGTTTGTAATTTCCTGTGGGAAACCAAGTCCACTTCTCTGTTGTCTGTTACTCCAAAGAGCTCTAAACTCAAAACTAAGGTCACTTAACCAATTGAAACATGGAGGCTCTAGTGGCTCTCAACATTGCACCCATGAATGCACCACATAAGGACTTGGAATGGTTACCTCTGGTAGACAGGGACTTCCAGATTAAGGACATGATGGGTCTCAAGTCTCACCTGCAAACCTTTTGTCAATTCAGAAATGGCCACAGAAATAACACTAATGTCCTCAGAATCTGGGAATCCAACATGCCTATTTACTACCTCCCTTCAGTCAATGTGCTACCTAATTTCATTCATTTATGTTGTGCAAACTATGATCCCACAGAAAGAGCAATCCTCACTCCAGATGGATTTGTATTGTTTTATATTACTCCTCAGTCCATAAATCAGATGTTGAACTTTGAGCCAACCCAGCCTCTGGTTCCTCTCACCATGAAACTCCTGCTTGGTCAAGGTGAAAAACTGCCTAGCTCAGAAATAACAAGAGTAGGTCAGTTGTTTATGCAACCACAGTGCCAGCCTGATCATCCTCCACCCTATCATCAAGTCTCATTCAATGAAACAGGCAAGCTCCTAATAGACATGATATCCTACATTCTAGGATGCAAAACCAGTGAGTTTGTTGATGAAATTGTGTTTGTGCTAATGTCCATGTTCACTCCAGGACAGCCCCCTACTATCATGTATGACTATGCCACCTTCATAGCAAAAAAAATCCATGAGCAATTCATGATGTTGGAGAGAGAAAGAGTGTTTAAATATACCTCCTACATATACCATCTGTTGTTGTACTATCATCCTCATAGTTTCCAAGTTCCTCTTAAGAAACTAGACTCCAAAGGAGAGAGGAGATATGTCATCTTCTGGACCTCAGTTTTCCATGAAGTTCACTACTCACCTTACACATATTGTGAGTTCATTGACATGTTCATTTACCCAGCCACTTGCCTGCTGATGATGACTCCTCCTGGCAGGCTCACTACTGAAATGCAGAGAATTCTACATCTTTCAAGGGGCTATAGCATTGGTGATTGGTATTTCTACCAAAACTGTACAGTGATCAGGATTTATGGTTATGAATTACCCCCCTACAAGCTGCCAAAATATGTCCCCGTGAGACTTTTTGCCTTGGAATACTTCAGGCAATTTAGTAGTGCAGATTTGACTCATTTCCATGGCAAAAAAAAGAAGGCACAACTCAATGTTAGACATCAATTGGGTCCTTTTGTTTTCAATAAGAGGGAAGAAGCCTGGAATGATGTAGACAAGATGCTAAGGGAAGAACTCATGCTGAAACAAAGCTTTTTTTGGGCACCATATGACCCTGAACATTTCATAAGCTATAGAAGAATCAAAAACAAGCTTTCAGGATATGTGCACCAGCCAATCCCTCACATTGAACAATATTCAAATTGACAAGAATGGGTAGAGAGCACACTAATTGAAGATCTTACTGAAGAGGAAAGATTAGAAAAAGAAATGAAAGATTATGAGAAGAGAATTGACCTAGATTATTTTGCACAGGTCACTTTCACACAGCCTCAACATATTGGAGCAAGAACATCAGTTGCTACACCTTCACAACAGCCAGCTCAAGAAACCACTCCACCTGCAGGGAAAGGTAAATAAATACAGAATTTAGAGTAGCAAAGTGCAATGGCAGAACAGCCATCTACAAATCAGTAAAAGGGTCAAGAACAAGGCCCTTCAACCCAAGTAAAGGCAGCTGAGATCCCTGTACTACAAACCCCTCATAATGAAGAAAGAGCCAAAAAGAGGGACAGACCAGAAGAGACACCTACAGGGGCATCTACAGATCAGCAAGGTGAGAAGAGACAAAGGCTAAACCCCTATTCTGAAGAAGAATTCACAAAAGAAACAACAGGCCACATTAGAGGTGAGGGAACTTTTGAACAGCAGATCCCTCCATTTTTGGAAACCTTGACTAGCTCCTTTTAGCAAGAGCAAGAGAGACAGCCTGGTGTGGAGGTTACATCCACCAATCAACAAAGCAAACAAGGCTTTGATATCAAAAGAGCATTCACAGAAATCAAAGCTAGAAATGAACCAGTGAGATTTCAGCTTTATAACCAATTGTTAAGAATGGCTCCCACCAATCAGCAAAGGCTAATGGCAGCCTATGATATGTAGGCAGGGAAGATGACCCTTAGTCACTTCAGGCCCACTATACAGCAGTCACAGTCAGCTGCAGATTATATTAGGACCAATCTGGAAGTTCTTGCTAAAGACATCCATCCCATAGACTATATTGAGTTACACAAATAGGCTTGAGAAATGGTATACTCCACCTTGGCAGACAAAGCTCTAATGGCTCATAGACTGCAAAATTCATTGTATAACACTTCTGCCCAATTAGAGCTGGAAAAAGCCTCCTCATTAGCCAAGGATAATAGAATAAAATCCTTGGAAGAAATTATCAAAGAATTGGGACATGATCCCAAGGATCCCAAAGGCGCACAGGCCTTAATAAGAAAGAAGGAGGAAGATATAGCAACCCTAAGAAGACAATTGAAGCTGCCAGCTACAATACACCCTCAAACCACAGAGGTGGCACAACAAAAGGAAGAAGAGGATGTGGTCAGCTTACTAATGAGGATGAACCAAAGATTGTTGGATACAGAGAAAGCCTTGGAAGAAGCTCTACAAGGAAAAAAGTAGGAGTTGGCCTCTCAGCCAGCTCAAACAGCTCCAATTCTCACAGCTCCTCCTTCAGTAGTCACCACAGCATCCCCTCCCTCTGATCCAGCATCAACAGAAGGTACCTCCACTTCAGCAGCAACTACAGCAACCGCATTACAAGAGGCCAGCCTGAGCATGGAAGAAATGATGAAAGAGATAAAGGCCTTGGAGATCCAAATGGCAGAATTAAAGGAAACCAAGGAAAAACTAGCCAAAATTGAGGTTAGTTATGACAAGTCAAAAATGACTGTAGCTGACAAAACCAGGGAAGTAAAGGCCCTAGAGAATAAGATAAAAGCCTTGGAGAAGGACCTCACTCTCCATAGAACTCTAACAGAAATCAAGACCATTTTGTGGGATAAGATTGGCCAAGCTATTGCTGATCAATGGACAGCAATACAAACTATTTTTTATCAGATAGAGTTGATAGGAGTGGCTCAATATGAAATTCAAAAGGCCAGGGTATTATTGGCCAATAAGCCTAAGCAAGCCAATCAAATGATTCATTTTTTGAACACTCATACCAGTGAACAATTAGCATCTCTAAACATTCATAATAGGACAGAGACTATTTTAAGAGTCAAGAAGGTGCTAACTATGAGAAATTTTGTTCAGAGAGTAGAAAGAAAATGCCAGGAAATGCAGACAGACATAGAAGCCTTCAGACATAAATTTGCAATGTTACAATGCAAAGGTTTACCTAGCCTGGTCACTAGCAGTGGGAAGCTGTTAAAGCAAGAACAATATGCTCATAGGTTAATACCTATGTGCAAAATCAAAATACAGCATCATCAAGCAGCTCAGAAGAGAAAATGTCTCCCTTTGGACAAAGTTTGTATGATAAACTGGAAAGTTTGTTTTTTATTGAGCATGAAGTGGCACATCTTTTTGATTTCCAGCCAAATTATTACAGGTACATTGAAGCTGATGAGACACTAATTAAATTAAGAAAGCATCAATTACCAACAGATCAGTGGTGGCAGAGCATGTTGGAGGTTTTACCAAGGTAGTTGGTTTCTCCTTTTTTGTAAATTGTTTGCATTACAGGTAAAAGGTAATATCAGGGTCTCCTATCAGAAAATCAAATCAACTGAGGAGAAGATTCATGCCAAAAGGTGAAACAAACTCAGGCACAAGTGGCAAATGACAGCACATCAGGAACGCACATCAGGGAAACGACCACCAACTAACTATCAGAGCCAAAAAGTCAGCAATAACAGGACACCTAAAGCAGCCAGTACAGCATAGTTATTTCCTCATTTATTGTTGTGCGGTTTTGTCTACATCAGTTATTGCCCCTGCCAGAGTAGATGGATTGTCTAGATATTTCCCTACGGGATTTTTTGTAAACTTATTATAAATACTTTCAAAAGAGATGTATTAGTGTTGGCTGATGAATATCATTCTGGACCTGCTCTGTAAATTTTGCGAACTCTTCTGAAATAAAATTGCTGGATGTTGTATTGGTGAAATTATTGGTTGTGGAATTGATGGCTGAAGGATGTATTGCAGAATTCTTGTGTTGTTGCATGGATCAATAAGTTTCCTTTACTCTTGAGTTACTGTATCTGTGTTTTATTTATCATATGAATACCATGTTCTAAATTACAGGAAAAAAGGATAACCTAGAAATTACTTTGTTGTACTCTGTGTTCAATTCCTGTAGTTTTCTATGTTTTCCACAGGACTAGCATAGGCAAGAATTCTTAATTGATCTTGTCTCCCTGGTTCTTACACACTAAATATCATCAAGGAATTCTTAATTTCTCCCTGATAATGTTTACACAACTTCCCTCTGTTAACATAATGAAAAATTCTTGATTGCCTTTCATTTCTTGACTTCATTTCATCCTATTTCAGTTTCAAATGTTGTTCTGTGTTTAACTTTCTTGCTCTACAATTTTCCTCTTGCCAAAGAAACCATACCCAGAAGTTTATTTCATTAGACTCCATCAACCCAATGGTCTGAACTTCTCTCAACTTACTGCCTTGTTTTACTAAATGTCATCTTCCAAACACCAAACAAAACTTGTGCTTCATAACTAGCCTAACATATAATCAAACAAATCTAAATCACAAAGAGAGAGACCTCTTTGGTTGCAGATTGGCTAGGATATGCAGCTAAAAGATTGGTTAGTGGTTACCTCGGTCGTATTCCCTTCTGGAGCCAGGGAA
>APFE031690802.1:0-26396 GCA_000404065.3 Pinus taeda
AGGTCCATACCTAAGAAGCTATGATTCTTTCCATTTTGGTAGGTGCTTTTGGTCCTGCCATGGTTGCGGTGGCTATAAGGGCACTGGAAGTTTGAATGAAAGAGGGTTGAGGAGTGACTGATAGGACTAAAGGAGTATGATGGATAGGAGGAGAGGTTTCCTTTGGGCTTAGAACAAAAGAATAACCTAAAGAATAAGGAGCTCTATGGATCTCTGAGATTTTTTCTTCACTGCTAGTATTAGATGTTATACTCTCAACATGTATTTGTTCTATTATAGGATTTTCTTGAAGAGATATAGAATATTGTTTAGAACTACCTAAACCTGATGTATCTTTCTGCAACACCTTTCTTTCTTTGATGATTCTTTCAGGGTCAGGTACTGGTTCAGCTTGTGGCTTCTGAGGATTTCTCCGCGTATGCCTCACAAATTGAGCCAGCGCTATGGAGTGGAGTTTCCAAGTGTTGAAAAATGGAAACAAGAAATTGCTAAAAATAGAAGTGCTAAAAATAGCATTGCTAAAAACAACAATTTGGGTATCGTGCTGGATTGGGCAACAGGGAATGAAAAATGGAAGTGCTAAAAATAGAAGTTCTATTTTTAGCAGTTTAGTGCGGATTCCTATTTTAGTTAGTCCCTGGACTATCTATAGGAAGTAAATTCGAATTTGGTCTTACCAGGAGTTTGAATATTAATTAATTAATTCTACATGAGTTAATTAGTTAAGGAAAAGCAAACTTGAAGTCTTTGTGAGAACATGCAATTATTTCTCCACTAATTAGGGAATGTTTCCTTGATTTAATCCACTGATTGAGGAATTAAGGATGAGTTCTATGTTGAGAGGATCAATTGACTTACTTTAACTTAGTCAAGTCTAGTTAGATTAATTTAACAAATTGTTAAATTAATGAGATTCAGTTTGTTGATGCTTGCATGCATGTGACAACTGGTATTTTTAGATAACTGAGTATTCACTCATGGATAACTGATGCATGTCAGTTTAGACGGAGACCCAGTTGAGATTAGATGAGGGACAGTGTACTATCAGATGCTAGGATATTTCTAGTAAGTATTCCTTGCATGAGGAAGGAATCTATTTTCTTCTATGACTATGTAGTTGGACTTGAGGTGACAACAGGTATGATTAGGCCAATTTACAACCTATATATTGAGGCCTAGGTAGTCCATGATTTTCATCTTCTGATTACAGAGAGAGCAGGATAGCTATTGAGCTTATTCTTTTTGTATGTTGTTGAAGATCTCCACTTGATTGATAATACAATGTTGGGGTTTTATCCTGGTGCTTTCCCCAGTCATATACTCTGTGTTATGTGTGATTGATTCCTTCTTATCAGTTATATGTGTTCATTCTTGATGTTTCTCATGGTTGATTAGCTTCTGCAAAGTTTACGGTAGATGTAGATCTAGTATTATGCTTTAGTACATTGCATATATCAGTTTTATCTGTAGTTGAAATTTCTACATGATATCAGTGTAGAATTTTGAATCCACACTGAACTCATGGATAACTGATGCATGTTAATTTAGACAGAGACCCAGTTGAGATCAGAGAAGGGAAATTGTACTATCAGTTGAATGAATATCTTTGCTATAAAGGAAGCTCATCCATGATGAGGATTTATCTCCTTACGGTTTGTGCAGTTATTTTAGAGGTCAGTGTTGTGTGTGAGGTGAGAATCGCACAGGTTGCAACTAGAGGACCCAGGAAAAACTATGCATAGAAATAGGAGGCTTGGAGGGCAAAGGAGAAGGTTTGTGAGAAGCCTTTGACTCTCTATGAGAAGCAGAGGGATTGTACTGAGAGCTGGATAGCTTCTGAGCTAAGGCTTTGTGTAATCTAGACATATTTCCACTTGTATGATAATATAGATATGGGGTTTTAGGCTGGTGCTTTCCCCTAGTTATATCTTCTGTGTTATGTGTATTTGATTTCTGCATATCAGTTATATGTTCTTATTGATGTTTCTCATGTTCGATTAAGCTTATGCTAAATTGGTTATAGAAGTAGATCTAGTATTACGCTTTAGTACATTGCATATATCAGTTTGATCTACAGGGGGTGAAATTTATACATGGTATCATAGCTAGCTGATTTGTAGAAAAATTCTACATGGTATTAGAGCTAGCTGATGTACAGAAAAATTCTACAAAATTATACAAAGAGGTTCGTCATTCAGTAGAGTCGCCAGATAGATGATTACAACCCAGATATTGTCCAAACTTTGTCTATCATCAAAGCTGGATCTGTGTCATCCCCCAAGGAAGCTGAACTTTTGTCTCCTTTCCCCGGAAACGGCACCAATTATGTTAGAACTCTAGGAAGCTCTCCTAGGTTGTAGCTTGGAGATGCCTGGAAAAATATAAATCTTCAATATCATTCTCTAAACTATTGGAATGGATTGGGGTTTGGATCAAGTCAAATGAGTGTTTCAACTCTATTTTCGCTCAAAACATGCATTAACACCCTCAGCTTGACAAGCCTTTCAACCGCTAATGCTCAATAGTTTATATGTTCAATGAATAGATGGATAATCCTGATTGTACCACTAGATACATACATAAACACATATGAATGGCTAGCTATAGAAAGTAAATGAAGCTTACAAATCTAATTTATCAACGCAGAGATAAGATGACATTTATTTGGCATTCGATAGAGAAGAAAACATGAATAGCCCATTCAAGTGCAAGCTTAGAACAGAGGGAAAGATGGCGATTGAACATATAACAAAAAAATAAGCTTGTATTACTAGAATGAAGATGAGACGCTGAGAGGAGTAGAGTCTCCACAATGTCCAAAAGTTGAACCATTAATTCCTCGAACTTTCAGCCATTTAAAGGCTTTTTACAGTGCTCTCTAACCCTCTGAGGCTCGAGATGTCTTAATCTATCCCCTCTATCTTCTAACAAACACAGTAACCAAATTCTGGTAATTTCGCCACCCTGTTAGGTAGCTCGCTCATGCCAGCGAGCTCCATGATCACTTCTGTTGGTTCGGCTGCATTGTGTTGTGGCTTTTTCCCTTTTTCGGCTTTCTGTCTCCTAGCCTCTCTTTGCTCAAATCCCTCTTCTAACGTTAAATAATCATTTCATAACAACTTAAGGGGAGTTGGACACCTATTTTGCAACGGATGAGTGCATCGGGCCTTTGAAATCCCTGAAATGGCCACTTTCTGTTAACACAGAGAAATGCATTCAAACTGTGAAATTCTCCTAAAACATTGTTCATTTCGGACTTCAAAAGTCCTTAACTCCAATCTATTTTCCTATCGGGTTCACCCTCAATCGCTATCGCAATTTGCTTCAGCCTTGTTTCCAAGGTTTCCTTTCGTATTTTGAAATACGTTAAAAACACTAAAAATCCTGAAAAAATGGCTTTGGTGGATCTGAAATATTATATATTTTCATTCATGAATCCCTTCGAGTCCGGGTTTTATCACATCGATGTTGTCTCTTTATATTTCGTTAAATAAAAAAAATGCGAAAATACATTAACAAATTCCTTTTATCAGATCTCAAAATCTATGCAATAATGCTTATATAGCCATAAGGTCTAGCTAATTGCATCGCAAATATACATGTGTATAGGCCTCGCTCCATAATGTTTCTCCAATTACGATATCTCGATGCGATTGATCGCAATCGCATATCGCGATAACCCTGGGCCGTTTGGTGAGCGCTCTATTGTTGTTTGCCGATTGCGATTGACGACTGTTGTGACAAGTTGCTATAAGCCTCCTCTAAGCCTTATTTCACTATTTTCTTGTGTTTTTCGCCTCCCTATAGTGTTTTTCCGCCTGTTTGAGGGTTCCCCTTATGTGATGGTTTTGATCTTTTGAATGGTTTTAAGAAGATTTTGAAGACTTATAGAGTGTTTTGGATCTTTTTCGATCAACACCTCAGGGCTAATAGGACCCGATGCAATTATAGATGCGAGAGTAATATTTTTTAACTCTGACTTATGGCCAAAGTGGAGCAAGAGGAGACATGGCCATCAGAGCTAAAACAGGGGACATTTCGCTAAAAATAGCAGCACTACACCTCAGGGGCTAACAGGACTATTCAATAAATATTCACCCATGGCTAGCTTGATATTATGGCATGTTCCAGAGCAGTTTATAGTTCCTCCATTTTCAACCATCATTCGACACTGTGGTGCTGGATATAGGAAGCAATTCAACCTTGGATATCATACAATGAATAAAAGTATGGGTACTACCTGAATCAATACACCTTTTTCTACTTGATATATCCTTTTATCTTGAGAGTTTGAGGAGTTGAAATTCCTAACAATGCATTACAAGATATGGTCAGATTCATTTCTTCTTTCTATGGGGTTGATTCCTATTGTATAGCATCTTCTTTTTATGTTTCTTGTTCATTTTCTTCCTCCTCTTCACGATCTATGTAGAATAATTTATTATCAACACACTTATGACCTTTAATGTATTTTATATCACAAATGTAAAAAATCCCTTTTTCTCTTTTTTCCTCCAATTTTTGTGTTGTCAACCTTGTAGGTTGTGGAAGGCTAGGAGCAACAACACTTCCATCTTTATAGTTGTGAGTGGTAGACTTCCTTGTTGCCATAATTTTTCTTTCAACTTTTCTTGTCACCCTAAATGTATTCTTCAGTGATTCCAATTCCCAAATAAAAACCTCATGTTGGTTGTTATCCTTTAAAATCCCTATGAAGACATCAACCCTATGCTCCTCTGGAATATTAGTTACCCTGATATTCAATGTTTCTAAGTCCTCAATGTTCTCCACCATTGGACCCTTTTGCTTGAGATTTTTCAATTAGCTAAAGAAGATGTTTCTCTTTGTATCCTCATAATGTGATATCATTTCCTCCATTAAAATTTACCAAGTGATAATTAGTTTATGAGAACAAAGGCATTGATACCATACAAACAGATTGGGTTCTAAATATAAATATGCAATGCATACCTTTTGTGTGTGTTGCACATCATGGAGATCAAAATATTGCTCCATTTGTAGTATCCATGTTACCAGATACTTGCCATCAAACTTCCTCATATCTACATTTTGAATGTGATTGGTCTTAAACCCAATTTTGTAGTCTCTAAAATCATATTTCATATTATTTTTTTCCTCATCCTAATGTCATGGAGTACCATGTCACCACTAGGAAACATTTTTTGTAACAACATTGTCAAACCTTCCTTTAAACCTTCCATGTCTTCTTTTAAACCGTTCTTCAAATATTCCATTTTGCCTTTAATTTTTTCTTCTATACATCCATGTTATCTTCCAGCTCATTTTTGGTTACTCTTTGCAAGAGCAAAATTTGTTACACTTGGTCCCGTAATTTTGATATATCATGTTGCATTGCTTCCTCTTATTCATGTTTCATAGAAGAGATTTCTGGTTTCTTACTAGGTGTGTCCATTTTTTTTTTGGATGCATTTTGGAATCAAGCAATGATATGTATGCTTCACTATGCCCTTTGAATCACTTGAAACTGATTTTTCAAATAAAAGTTATGCAATATTCAAAACAATACACACCTTTTTCTTTCTTTTTTAAAGCTCGATATTGAAATTGTTGTATATATGTATTTTGGATCTCCAAGGACTAGAATTCAGACTTGTTATATCCATTTGAGTCTTCTTTTCAATGCCACAAGTCAGACCAAAATTTGATTCTTCAATATAATTTTATTTCCAATTGTCCACTATAACTTTATTATAGATTGGTTAAATAGAGAGAATTTGTATGGAGTGACATGTGTTGCTATTTCAGCTTTCGGCCCTGAAAATTATTTAAAAAGAAATAAATTACGTGTAATTTCGGTCACTTTTTACCAAATTCAAATCCGATGCTTGGAGTGAAGTTTATGATGATTTTCCCAAGGTCACCTATTTGAGACTGAATTCTGGAGCACGAAAAAACCCTTACTTCTTCAGAATATATCTCAGAAAATATCGAACCAATATTTGAAAATTTTACAGGAAGTTCATCACGATTTCAGCTCCACATGGTCACAATTTCAACTTCTGGAACTTTTTATAAAAAACTTATAGTGAAAATTTCAAGGTGGCATGTTTGCAACAACAAAACCCTAGAATCCAAATCTCTTATACCAAATGTTATGCAACCAGCTCATAATATAGAAGAAAAAATAGATAAAAAAATTGATATATATCCTCTTTGAGGGGGAAACATCCTTTACATCACATAAATGAAAATTTTTTTGATGATACAAATGATGAGACCTCCTTGGTATATATAGGAGTGTGTGGGGTCACAATATAATCATAGCCTACATAACAATAATAATGTAAGGGCACAATAATAACAATAGTGGGATTGTGTGGGGCACAAAGATAACATGGGGGATACATGGTCACAAAAAACAAATAAGGGGTTACACTAACAATAACAATAAGGGGGATATATTATTATTACAGGGACCTAACATTTTGGGATCTTGATGATATAAATTTGAAACACAATTTTTCAATGGTCTCCGACACACTTTTTAGAACCCATGCTAAAAAAATCTAATATATTTCTACTACTACTAATACACCCTTAAAAATAACCAATATATCCCCATGAGAGAACCATTGATTGCACCATGTATTTAACATATTTTCCAACTTAGCAATGAGGCATTGGTAGTCACCCTTTTTGTACATATTAGGTTTTAAGTGGAATCCAAAATACTTTAATCCATTATCTAAATTGATCACCTAGTAGGGGAATAATTAATGGAATAACCATGTTCTTAGTCAATGACACATTATATGGAAATAGTGTCTTTTTCAATATCTATTATCACACTATTAGATTCATAAAGTAACTCCAATATGTTTTTGAATTTATTATCTATTATTCCAATACCTTCATAACAAATCAAAATATCATCCACAAATAAAAGGTGCATGGTGTTACATGCTAAACTAACACAAATCCCTTAGAAGTTACCATGAGTGAAACCTCTTTTATTTACCATTTCAAACCTTTATCTATTAGAAGGAAATAGGTAGGAAATAAAAAGAAACACTACCATGGATGTCAATCTAGTTTGAAGAAGAAAGTTGCAACCCTATTGATTAAAATGTTGAAAGACACTAAAGTGATGTGGTCCATCGCCCATGTCATAAACTAATGAAAAAATATCAAGTGAATGAATAAATATCAGGTAAATCCAACTTATGTTATTATAAGCATTAGAGAGCTCCACTTTGATTATTAGTGCTATTTAATTTTTTACTTTGAAGGAGAGTAGGCATTCCTTTTCTATGCCAATATCCTGATGAATTTCTCTTCCCTTTAAGAACAAAATTTTGTCTCTAGAGATTTCTTTTGATAGTACCCTTTTAAATCTCCTATAAATAACTTTTGAGGTAATTTTGCAGATAAAATTGCATGATGATTTTGGCTTGAAATTTTCAAAATGGGTTGGGTTATCCTCTTTGAGAATCAAAGTTGTAAAGGTGGTGTTGAAGGATCCTAACATTTTTTTTATGATTCTAGTGGTCTCCAACACTCTTCTTGGATCATCTTCTATGAATTCATAACACCCAAAAAATAACCCCATAGGAAGGCCATCTAGCCTCACATTGTTTTCCCTTTGGAAGTTTTGTGAAGATTGTGGTAATTCCTCTTTCCCCACTTATTTCCAATTCTTGGTTGTCCTCCTTATTGAAAAAATTGCAAATGTGTTAGTGTTGTGGCCAGCAACAAGCCCCCTCTTTATTTAGTATTAGTAATAACACTAGATAAATGGGGACCCTTCTAAAAATAAAAAACTAGCACTTAGAATTCCCTTTTAATAAAACACACTATCATAAACTTAGGAAAAACATCCGCAAACACAAAGTATTAAGTATTATGAAAAGTCTCAAATAAAATCATTCTTTTAATGATGAAGATCGCATCCCAAAAGGATAACGAAGGGCATCATATATAAAGAAACCGTCCAAATTGAGAAAACGCAATGATGCGAGATCGCGAGCCACATAGATCCATCGCATATCGCAGATCCCATATATCACAACATCACCTAAGATAAAACGTCCCGATATTGCGAAATGCAAAAAAGCATCTTGCAAATCGCATCTTGTAGTCGCATAATGAGGCAAATGATTGTTAATGAAAAAGGATTAGCGATATTTCGATTTGCGCTATTGCGAAGCAAATAGCAAAATTCCATAATCGCAGATCAAAAGGGCTCACAGTTCGATGAAATATTTCTCGTCATCCGATACTGATTTATGGGCATTAATGTCAACTTAGTGGTTTATTGATGGTTATTTATTAGAAATGATTTAGATCTGAGCAAAAGGGTTATTTCACGCAAGGTGATATATTTGATATGATTTTGAAATTCAGAGCTTTCCCGTCACCTTATTATTTACCATCATTCGTTATCTTTCTTATTGTTTCTTAGTTCCCTACTTGTGAACTTATAAGAGCGGCATGCAGAATAGTACACAGAGTAGTGTGCAGAACGTGATGTGGAAGAAAGAAAAAGTTTGGTATTTGAAAAAATAGAGATGACTCCATTATTCACAAACACCACTTGTACCTGAGAAGCAGGGATATCTACTTGGGAAGGCATGTATATTCTGCTGGGGGAAGAAAACCTGAGAGTCATGGAAGTTACAGCTACGACAGATGGACGCGAGTCATCTGAAGCATCACTTACAGAGTTTGCATGCTCATTCCTGCACCGTATCACACAAGGCCAAAAATACTTCCCTATACAGATATGGTCAAATGGGTGATAGACCATGCTGAGATAATAGACAAGCAATTCAAGACGCGAAACCAGGAATTTATAGGGTCATTTACTCCACAAGATTTAAGACACATGTATAATTTTCCATAGCTGCAGGCTAGCTATAACAAACAGTTTGTAGAGAAATTCGCCAAGGAGAATGAAGATTTGGCAGAATGAACCAAAAGTTGTTCAGCAAAGGAAGAGTCATTAAAGCAGGACAAAAATGGTATGTACAACACTGGTTCCCTCTCCTCTCCATATTGTTTCACTGCCACAATGTTATGTAGGCTATTCGGAAAGCCTGATATCAATAAGTATCAGAGTGGCTACCTCTACTAGATGCGGCCACCAACGCCACTATAATGGGTTGGGCCCAAATATTGTCTGATAAGTTAGCCTCTACTATTTGGACTTATCGAACTAAAAGGAGTTTTGCTAAGAGGTTTTAACCTCCCTTCTTTTTATCTGCCTATGTCATGGATGCTATCTGTTTTGTTTCTAAATTTCCTCTCATGGGTTGGAAATGGATGGTACAGGATCCCTTACCAATTCAAGTCTACCACAAGGGACTATGGGATTCTAAGTTCACCCCATATTTTTATAAAATCTGCCATGGAGTTATGCTACCCATTCACAAGATGTTGTATAATACAGATGCCCCAAGATTTTCTCCTAAAGACGAAATTGATATTCTCCCCGTGGGAAGATGGTTCTGAGAAGAATTTTTCACTTATATCAGACTATTCAGAAGCATTGCCTCTCCTCATATACTTCCCTTGTATGTTCCTGACAAATTGATGGGCTAGGAAATAGCCAACCAAACCCGCGGGGTTGGAGGAATGAGCAAAGAACTTAAGGACAAGAAAAAGGCAATTTGGCCGCAATTCCCTGTGGTCTATGGACATTTTTCATTGTTTGATCTAGGTCACGCTTTCAAGGAAGTAGACAACATGTTGAGTCTATGATTGCCTAAGTTCTCAAGGAGATAGTTTGATCCCTTTGATGTGATAAAGAATTTTACCACGACAGTTAAAATAAAGGTGTTCACTAAGGAAGATGATCTCTTCAACGACATTTTCCAGCAGAAGAGCACACTCAGAGACATCTTACACATGGCCCAAATCAAGTTTGGCCTAGCAGAACTCCAAGAGTTTAAACTCTACAGAGAACAAAGATTGGGAAATGTCCCATTGGACAAATTGCGTGTAGAACCAATGAGGGAACCCACTCCCAGCATTAGCATGAGGGGAAGCTCGGGGCAAGACAAGTCTAAATCTAAGTCTGAAAGAGAATCGCCAGAAAGGTCTAGACGGTCAGAGAGCGATCACAACAAGAGTGAAGTATCAGTTAGGGATACTGCCTAATCCAAGGAGAATCCCGAGTAACTTATGTTGTCGCTAACATAGGTGGAAATTCCCGCTCCTCTCATCTAGCCAACAAAGCCATTAAGAATAGAGCTGGAAAAAGAATGGGAAAAATTTAATGAATTGATCAACACAGAGGAGCAAAACTTAGAGACAACA
The DNA here is from genome assembly GCA_000404065.3 of Pinus taeda. Taxonomy (NCBI): domain Eukaryota; kingdom Viridiplantae; phylum Streptophyta; class Pinopsida; order Pinales; family Pinaceae; genus Pinus; species Pinus taeda. The sequence continues at coordinate 10,300 of APFE031690802.1, forward strand.
AAGATTCCAGCACAGACAACCAAAAAAATGGTGATTGAAACAATAGTTAATGCTCTAGAAGCTGAGCACATTCCCATAGCCCCATCATCTGAAATTATACTAAAGATGGAGGAAATCCCTCCTCTAGATGTGTTTTACAGTCCACAGCACAAAGTTATGGTCAAGAGACAGAGAAAGAAGAGAAAACTAGATAGCATGCTCTCACCTGAAGCAGAGCCGCTGGATGTCCTTTGGCAAGACCCTACCACTGATCCAACAGAGAACCTGACTAGATTATCCCAAATCGCAGGAGCTTATGCTTTTGCTACTATTGAAAAATCATCTGAAGTTCAACTATTGCTTAAAGATAAAGAGGATAAATCCTATATTTGTAGCAACAGTTACAACAAGCCAGTGTTAGCCGAGAAGCAAAAGAAAAATTGTTGAAGTTACAACAGGACTTCCAACCAATGTAGTTGGGTTATCAAAATAGTCTAGCCGAAAAAGAACAACATTTATAGGCCACGTTAGAAATGCACAAAGATGACTCTATAGTCTCAGAATTTTTCACAGAAGCCCTTGCTCTGAATAATCAACTCTTGCAACAACAGGGAAAGCTTTGCCAAAGAATATTGCAATGGAACTCTCACTCCGAAATGAGTGACAAAATCATAAGTCGTAGATTTGCGACTTGATTATGATTTAATTTATAAGAAAGTTTCTGACTATTTGGAATTGTAGGAATCAGAGGAAGGAAAGAAAGCAGGGTTGCCCAAGATCAATGAATCCCGAAAAGAAATGTTGTTTAATAAATGGGATGCACAGATCAAAAATGCAGAACAGGCATCGGAAGAAGCAGCGACAACAAAAAGCAATATCATTGACTATGTCAATGAAAATCTCCACAGAGCCAACCTAATATCGGAAACCGCTCCAGGATTTCTCCCAAAATCGTAGCAACTGCAAACGAGTTGGAGACAAAAAGCTAAAGAAAAGGCAGATTCAATCAAAAAATTAACCAAGTTAAATTGGGACACTTACTGGAAATATTTGGTGAAACCACATAGTCAATGCATGACTCTAAAGTGCCTTACAAATTTCACCGAGAAGATAGCACCAGTGCTTGCTGATTCTGTTTTCATAGGACAATTAAAATTGGAGGTCGGCCAACCGACAATCCTGAAGCCAATTCTAGATGCTTGCGACTTAAGAGAACAAATGCATAGTTGATCTTTAGATACAGGTTCAGTTTAATTTCATTTTATTTTTTCTTTAGATGAGGATGGTGATTTAAACCTCCTCCTATATTTTTTTAATAACTATTTTTAGTCTTTAGTTAGTAGTATTTAAACCCCTCTAATGTATTTAGAGAGGGGTCCAGAAATTTATCAAAAACAGTTCTTCAGAACATGCACTTTTGCCCCATTGAGGAGGTTTTGATAAATGAATGGAATGAGATTTTTTTATATCTGTGTTTAATGTCTCCTACTAAAATTCACTTATGTACTCCTAGTAGATATTGAATTATGAGAAGATAAATTTATATTGCTGAAGCTCATGAGTAGGACTTATTATCAATGGTACTTTTATCTCTTAATGATTTCTGCCTATGCGTCAAGTGATATGTTATTTTCAGTTATTTATATATGAAGGTCTGAATGTTTAGTTATCATTTTTTGCACTTTTGTACGGTGGTAACTATTCCTTTTTATGCTAAGTGTATGAATAACTTATTATGCGATATACCTATCATAATTGTTTTGGATAATTTGTTATACGAAACAATTTACTTTTAATAGATTCTTTTCTCGTAGCAATTGAATAATATTTATTGCTGATTGCTGTTGGAAATTATTTTAGATTGCATAAGTGAAGAGTTAATATCGGGATAGTTTTTTAGAATTAGATGTTTCCGTTCATTAGAATAAAATTGCATATGTTAGATTAGATTAGTTTAAAATGATTCTCTTTAGAAACTTTTAGGAAGGAAAACATCATCCCTTAGCATCATCACAAACAAATTTGGAAATTGGTCCCATTACCCCCAGTCGGAGCAACTATCCCAAACGGAAAAGGAGATGCTTTCAAGGTCCAAACCGGGTGGTTATCCCCATTGTTATAGACCCAATTTTCAGGGCTTCAACATATTTGGCACTAGAAGGAGGGCCTGAACTGTGAATGGCTAGTAAATCTAAATCCAAAACCCATTCTAAGAGTAAATCGTCCTCAACATCTCCCCCGACTTCTCTATCGCATTCTGAGTCTTTAAATATTAAGCGAGAAGTTGAGAAAACAACAACCACTGCCACAAACCCGAAAATTTCAGATAAATCTACTATCGAACCCCCTGAAGTTCAGTCTTTGATCCATAAACTTCAAGGATTTTCCATATCATCATAGAAATCTGAATTATCTCAAGGTAGTGTGACTTCACAATATATTCTTTCTCATCCTCTTACAAGGTTACAGAGTGAAAAGCTTGGTATTGAACCAACTGAATTACCTCTGCCTAAAAGGAAAAGAGCAAGGAAGACACCTCAAGGTTCTGATAGTGAGACTCTTTCATCATCATCATCCATTTATCTTCTCCATTGCAAAGTCAACCAACCACTCCTCCACTTCATATCGTTGTTCAACAGAGTACTAGAACTTCGACATCTTCATCCCCACCACAAGGAACTTCATCTGCACTTTCCTCTGTTAGTAGTTCAACAATGGCTCAAAACCCATGGAACAATCCAGGGGCAGTCACAATGCCTGCGCCCTTGAGTCAATTACCGGCCCATCCTGAGAAATGGCTGCCCAAGTTTAGTCCTGAAACAGGCATGCTAGCAGAAGAACACATAAATAACTTTATGTTATCAATAAATTTAAATGGAGTCACAAATGAAGACGTTGTTGTTAGACGTTTTCCATATACTTTGCAACGAGCGGTTGGGTCCTGGTATTCTTCATTACCATCATGATCCATTACAAGTTGGAACATTTTCAAAGAGAAATTCTTGACAAAATTCGGCGATGATAGGTCTATGGCAACATTGATCAATGATATATCAAATCTTAAGACTAAATCGAGAGAACCTATCAAAGATTTCAACTCGCATTTCAACAAACTCTTGAATAAAATCCCTACCGCTTCCAAGCCTAGTGAAGAAATTTGAAGTGAATGGTATATATCTACTTTACCATCGAATATAGCAATCTTTGTTGATAGGCCCCCCAAGCCAACATTAGCCAAAAACATGAAGGAAGCGATAGTGGTAGAAAAGCATATCTTAGATTTAGAAAAGAAAAACGCTATTGATGAAAGAAAATCTAAGAAGGTTTCCTTTAGATATGATCCTAAGAAAAATAAATTAAAGGACCCATTTGATTTGGAAGGATTACAGAAAATTTTGAAAACCATGTCTAACGAAATGGTTGACATTAAAAGACAAGTAGCAGAGAATTCTTCTAAGAAACCCTACAAGCCTTTTACGAAAAACCCTTCAATTGATCCAAAGCCTCCCAATGCTATAAAAAATGCAGGATCTGAAGGAGAAGAAGAAGAAGTTTCCAATGAAGAACCTATTGATGAAGATGAGGTTGTAGAACTACAAGGAATGTGGGACTTCATTCTTCTTGATGAAGAGGATCAAGAGGCATCACCAGTCTGTACCAGAAGTATAAATCAACTCGATCCTCCCCAGCCCAGTTCAAAACAGAAGAACACAAGCTTGGTTTCCAAGGATAAAGTCGCAGGCAAGAAATCATCACCAAAAGCGAATCAAACAAACCCAGTCCAATCTGAGTCATCAACTCCATCTAAAACATTGATCGTTTCCGATGATATGGAGTATAATATTGTTGAAGACATGAAGAAGAGTAGGGCCAACATTAATTTTCATGAACTGAGTAAATTAAAGCATCAACAGAAACTACTTTTGAAAGAACTACGTGTAGTAATCGTTGCACCTCTTCCTGTCGCTGTAATCTCACAAGCTTCTGATGAAATGGGAAAACCTCCAACTAATATGGCAAAGAAAGTTGACCCAAATGATATTTCTTTAATTGGAGGTAGGTCAAAATCCCATACTCCTCCATTCCTCCTTACTTCAGAAATTTTCAATAAAAAGTTGCATAATTGTTTGGTAGATTTAGGTGCTTCATCTAATATTTTGCCTAAAACAATTTGTGCAAAGTTAAACATCCAACCTCAAAAATTTGCAGTACACGTAGTTCAACTGGACCAGTCACAAGTTGAAGTAATTGGCAAACTAAATCAAGTGACCATAAGACTCTCATTGATATTTTAGTTGCAAAGATTCCTGAATTTTATGGTTTAATTCTTAGCATGGATTGGTCTGAAAAGCTTCATGTATACTTTGCAACCGATTGTTCACATATGTGGTTCCCTTACAATGGTAAACCAAATCAGATAAAGGTTGAGCGAGATAAACACCAAAAATACATAGTGACAAAACTGGAAGGAGAAAATGAACCTATCGTGTACAACAATAATATAATTGGGAACTATTCTGTTGACTCTTTCTTAGGAAATTTTAATGCTCATACTTCGCCTTATTTAGAAAATTATGTTTTGTCTCAAGTAGAAAACTTTTATCAAACAAACAGTTCTAAAGGCATTAATTTTGTAGATAGTCCTGTAAATAACTCTTTGTTTTGGAGATTATTTTTTAACTGTTCTAAGTCTAATGATGGAGCAGGAGCAGGATGTGTATTAATTAGTCCAGAAGGGAATAAAACCATGCTAACCTGTAGACTCGAGTTCAATTGCACAAAAAACACTGCATAATACAAAGCTTTAGTACAAGGGCTGTACAAGGCAATCGAGCTAGACATCAAGTATCTACAAGTCTTTGGAGATTCTAAGATTGTTATTAAATAGGTACGAAATACTATACATTGTCAATCAGGTCATTTAAAGCATTATTAATCTTTAATATAAGATCTGACTACATATTTTATAGCATTGAATATTTCATCCATTCCCAAACTCCAAAATGCTAGTGCTGACCTCCTGGCTAATGTAGCTTCCAAGCTCATTCCCTCAGAAGACTATAGCCCAGACAGATTCTCAATCGAATTGATCTTTAGGCCCTCCATCCCTAATAATGTTACCAATTAGAGAATTTTTAACAATGACCCTGATATTGTAAGTTTCCTGACTTCAGAAGCATCTTACAGTAATCAGATAATTGGCAAGGACCAACATGATAGGCAGTTACAACAAGAGAGCACTGGTAATGCCATACCAAAATCTGTAGTCAAGTTAGAAGACCTATACGATTTAAAAGATAGATTCAAAAGGTCTACCAATTCAAAAATTTAGAGTTCAACTCTGAAATATGAATTAGTAAATCTAGGAATGGACACTAAGCCGCAGAATATCAACTTAGGTCTTGGTCTACCCCTAGAAGAAAAATTAGCCTTTGTTCGACTCCTGAAGCAGTATAACAATGTCTTTGCCTGGATTTACGATGACCTCAAGACTTACGACACTTCAATCATTCAGCATACTATCCCAATGATAGCTGATGAAAGACCAGTCTAGCAAAATCTGAGGAAGATCCATCCTAATCTAGAAAGTCAGATTAAGTCTGAGCTCAATAAATTGTTGAAAGCCAAAATTATTTTTCCCGTTTGACATTCTAGATGGGTTTCCAATCTGGTTCCAGTTAGAAAGAAAAACAGAGACATTCAAATTTGTATTGACTTTCAAAATCTTAACAAAGCCTGCCAAAAGGATAATTTTCCCCTGCCTCCTATGGAACAAATATTACAATCAGCTGCGAGATTAGAATTGATGTCCTTTTTAGATGGTTTCTCCAGCTACAACCAAGTTTTAGTCCATCCGGATGATCAGCTAAAAACCACATTCAAAACCAAATGGGGCAAATATGCATATCAAAAGATGCCTTTTGGGCTGATTAACGCTTGTGCCACATTTCAAAGGGCCATGGATATTGCATTTAAGGGATTAGTAAACAAATCAATGGTGATTTACTTGGATGGCATAACATTATATTCTAAAAAGCGTAGTAATCACCTCAGAGATTTAAAGCAGATCTTTCAACGTTGTCAAAGGTATGGGATTTCACTTAATCCAAAAAAGTCCCTTTTTGCATTAAGTGAAGGAAAACTTCTTGGATTTATAGTGTCTAAATCTGGAATCCATATTGATCTAGATAGGATTAAGGAAATTTCTGAAATATCCTTACCACATAATAAGAACGAAATGCAATCCTTCCTTGGTCAAATTAATTTTTTATAAGATTTGTCCCAGACTTCTCAAGAATTGTGTTACCATTACAACCAATGATTAAAAAAAATTCACTCTTTAAATGGGCGCAGGTAGAATATGAAGCGTTCAATCTGATTAAGCAAGCAATTGTTAATGCCCGCTCCCTAGCGAGTCCAAATTTTTCCGATCCTTTCATTTTTTATACATTTGCATCTGAAAATTCATATGCTACAATACTCACACAAGCCAATTAAGACAAAGCGAAAGCCCCAATTGCCTTCTTTAGTTTAAATTTGCAAGGGGTTGAATTAAATTATTATGACGTTGCGAAACAAGCTTATGCTGTTTTCAAAGCAATAAAACACTTTAGACCCTTTCTTCTTAAGGCCCATACAAAGATAATAGTGCCAATTCCAGTAGTAATAATCTCTTGGTATAGAAAGACGTGGGTAAAAAGAGAGAAAATTGGGCCACTACCCTACAAGAATACGACGCTGAGATCAAGCCAGCAAATATTGTAAAAGGTCAAAGCTTTTGTAGAATGTTAGTTGGAGCATCACTTATATCAGAAATACCATCTCCCAATCAAGAGGTACAAATGTATGAGGTAAGCCTAAACGATATTGAATCGAGATATGGTAATATCATGTTTTATTTAAAAAATGGATATGCTTCTTCAAATCTGAATCATACAAAGAAAAGAGCCCTAAGATTGAAAGCTAATCAATATCAACTTATAAACGATGTACTTTTTAGGATGAATTATGATTATGTTCTTCTTTGATGTGTTGAGAAATATGAAGCTAAAAAAGTGTTGCAGGAACTCTGTTATCACTGAGGTTGTTCCTTGGCTCCAGGAGGGAATACGGATGAGGTAACCACTAACCAATCATTCAGCTGTAGATACTAGCTAATCTGCAACCAGAGAGGGCTCTCTCTTTGTGATTTAGATTTGTTTGATTGTGTATTAGGCTAGTTATTAGATACAAGTTTTGTTTGGTTTTTGGAAGGTGACATTCAGTAGAACAAGGCAGTAAGTTGAGAGAAGTTAAGACCATTGGGTTGATGGAGTCTAATGGAAATAAACCTCTGGGTATGGTTTCCTTGGCAATAATAAAACTACAGAGCAAGATAATTAAACAGAAAACAACTTTGAAGCTGAAATAAGATGAAATGAAGTCAAGGAATGAAAGGCAGTCAAGAATCTTTCATTATGTTAACAGAGGGAAATTGTATAAACATTATCAGGGAGTAGTTAAGAATTCCTTGATGATATTTAGAGTGAAAGAACCAGGGAGACAAGAGCAATCAAGAATTCTTGCCTATGCTAGTCCCGTGGAAAACATAAAAAATTACAGGAATTGAACACAGAGTACAACAAAGTAAATTCTGGGTTATCCTTCTTTCCTGTAACTTAGAACATGATATTTAGATGATAAATAAGACACAAATACAGTAACATAAGAGTAAAGAAGACTTATTGATCCATGTATTAACACGAGAATTCTGCAATATATCATTTTGCCATCGATTCCACAACCAGTAAGTTCACCAATAAAGCATTGCAACAATTTTTATTTCTGAAGAGTCCTCAAAAAACATACAACGCAGGTCCAGAATGATATTCACCAGCCAACAATAATACATCTCTTTAGCAAGTATTTATAGAGGTTTACAAAATATCCCGTAGGAAAATATCTGGACATAAATTTATCCATCTACTCTGGCAGAAGCAATAACTAATGTGGAAAAAACCGCGCAGCAATAACTGAGGAAATAAATATGTTGTACTAGCTGCTGTAGGTGTCCTGTTTGTTGTTTGACCTTTTGACTCTGATAGTCGGTAGATGAACACTTTCCTGATGTGTTGTCCTGTTGTGCTGTCCTTTGCCACCTGTGTCTGAGCCTGTTTTATCTTTTGGCGTGAATCTTCTCCTCAGCTGATTTGATTTTCCCTGACATTTCCTTTTAAATGTAATGCAAATAATTTTCAAAAAAGGAGAACTCAGCTTATTTTGGCAAGACTTCAAGCATGCTCTGCCACTACTGATCTGTTAGTAATTGATGCTTTCTTAATTTAAGCAATTTCTCATCGGCTTTAGTGTACCTGTAATAATTTGGCCAGACTTGAAAGAGATGTGCTACCTCAAGCTCAATAAAAATCAAATCTTCCAGTTTATCATATAAACTTTGCCCCGTGGGAGGGATTGTCGCTTCTGTGCTTCTTGATGAGGCTGTAATCTGATTTTGCACATAGGTATTTAGCCTATGAGCATACTATTCCTGTTTTAACAGCTTCCCACTGCTAGTGACTAGGCTAGGTAGACCTTTGCATTGTAACATTGCAAATTTATGTTTGAAGGCTTCTATATCCTCCTGCATTTCCTGGCATTTTCTTTCTATTGTCTGAACACAATTTCTCATAGTTAGCACCTTTTTGACTCTTAAAATAGTTTCTATCCTGTTATGATTGTCCAGGGATGCTAACTGTTCACCGATATGAGTATTCAAAAAATGAATCATCTGGTTGGCTTGCTCAGGCTTATTGGCCAATAATACCTTGGCCTTTTGAGTTTCATACTGAGCCACTCCTATCAACTCTATCTGATCAAAAATAGTTTGTATTGCTATCCACTGATCAACAATAGCTTGGCCAATCTTATCCCATAAAATTGTCTTTATTTTTGTTAGGGTTCTATGGAGAGTGAGGTCCTTCTCCAAGGCCTTTATTTTCTTCTCTAGGGCCTTTACTTCCCTGGTCTTCTCTGCAACAGTCATCTTTGATTTGTCATAACTAACCGCAATTTTGGCTAGTTTTTCCTTGGTCTCCTTGAGCTCTGCCATCTGGGTCTCCAAGGCCTTTATCTCTTTCATCATTTCCTCCATGCTTAAACTCGCCTCTTGCAATGCACTTGTTGTAGCTTCTGTTGAAGTTGAGGCACTTGCTGCTGAAGCTGGATCCAGGGGAGGCACTGCTATAGTGACTGCTGGAGGAGGAGCTGTGATTATTGGAGCTATTTTGGATGGTTGAGAGGCCAACTCTGGCTGTTTCCCTTGTAGAGCCTCTTCTAATGCTTTTTCTGTGTTTAACAGTCTTTTTTTCATCCTCATGAGCAGGCTGACCACATCCTCTTCTTCCTTTTGTTGTGCCACCTCTGTAGTTTGAGGATGTATGGTAGCTGGCAACTTAATTGTCTTCTCAGAGCTGCTATGTCCTCCTCCTTTTTCCTTATTAAGGCCTGTGCGCCTTTGGGATCCTTGGGATCATGTCCCAACTCTATAATGATTTCTTCCAAGGACTTTATCCTATTATCCTTGGCCAATGAGGAGGCTTTCTCCAGCTCTAGTTGGGCAGAAGTGTTATACAAAGAATTTTGTAATCTATGGGCCATTAGAGCCTTATCTGCTAAGGTGGAGTATACCATTTCTCCAGCCTGTTTATGCAACTCAATCTGGTCTATTGGATGGATGTCTTTGGCAAGAACTTCCAGATTGGTTCTGATATAATCTACAGTTGACTGTGGCTGCTGTACAATGGGTCTGAAGTGACTAAGAGTAATCTTCCCTGCTTGCATGTCATAGGCTGCCATCAGCCTTTGTTGATTTGTAGGAGCCATTCTTAACAATTGATTGTAAAGCTGAAACCTCATTGGTTCATTTCTAGCTTTAATTTCAGTGAATGCTCGTTTGATATCCGAGCCCTGTTGGTTCTGCTGCTTGGAGGATGAAACCTCCCCACCTAGCTATCTCTCTTGCTCCTGTTGAAAGGAGATGGCTGATGTTTCCAAAATAGGAGGGATCTGTTTTTCAGAAGTTCCCTCACCCCTGATATTACCTGTGGTCTCTTCAGTAAATTCCTCCTCGGAATAGGGGTTTAGCCTCTGTCTCTTTTCCCCTTGCTGGTCTGCAGGTGTTCCTATGAATGTATCTTTAGGTCTGTCCCTCTTTTTAGCTCTTTCTTCATTGTGAGGGGTTTGCAGCACAGGGACTTCAGGTGCCTTTATTTGGGTTGAAGGGCCTTGTTCTTGACCCTTTTCTTGATTTATGGATGGCTGTTCTGCCATTGTACTATGCTATTCTGAATGCTCAATTTCCTTGCCTTTCCCTGCAGGTGAAATGGTTTCTTTAGCCTGCTGTTGTGAAGGTGTAGCAGCTGATGTGCTTACTCCAATATGTTGAGGTTGTGTGAAGGGGACCTGTGCAAAATAATCCAGGTCAATTCTTTTCTCATGTTCTTTCATATCTTTTTCTAATCTTTCTTCTTCAGTAAGCTCTTCATCTAATGTGCCCTCTACCCATTCTTGTCGATTATCATATTGTTCAATGTGAGGGATCGGCTGGTGCACATATTCTGAAAGCCTGTGTTTGACTCTTCTAAAGATTATGAAATGTTCAGGGTCATATGGTGCCCAAATGAAGCTTTGTTTCAGCATGAGCTCTTTGCTTAGCATCTTGTCTACATCCCTCCAGGCTTCTTCCCTTTTATTGAAAACAAAAGGTCCCATTTGATGTCTAGTTTTGAGCTGTGCTTTCTTGTTTTTTCCATGGAAATGAGTCAAATCTGCACTACTGAATTTCCTGAAATATTCCAAGGTAAAAAGTCTCATGGGGACATATCTTGGCAGTTTATAGGGAGGCAACTCACAACCATAAATTCTGATCACTGTGTGGTTTTGGTAGAAGTACCAATCACCAATGTTGTAACCTCTTGAAAGATGTAAGATTCTTTGCATTTCAGCAGTGAGCCTGCCAGGTGGAGTTATCATCAATAGGCAAGTCACATGAACATATCAACAAACTCCCAATATGTGTAGGGAGAGAGGTGGACTTCATGGAAAACTGGGGTCCAGAAGATAACAGATCTTCTCTCTCCTTTTGAGTCTAGTTTCTTGAGAGGAACCTTGAAACTATCAGGGTGATAGTACAGCAGCAGATGGTAAATGTAGGAGGTATATTTAAACACTCTTTCTCTCTCCATCATTATGAATTTCTCATGTATTTTGTTTGCTATGAAAGTGGCATAGTCATACATGACAACAGGGGGCTGTCCTGGAGTGAACATGGTTAATAGAACAAACACAGTTTCATCCACAAATTCTCTGGTTTTGCATCCTAGAATGTAGGAAATCATATCTACCATGAGCCTGCCTGTTTCATTGAATGAGACTTGATGATAGGGTGGAGGATGATTGGCTTGGCATTGTGGCTGCATGAACAACTGACCTACCCTTGATATTTCTGAACTAGAGAGATTTGCACCCTTATCAAGTAGGAGTTTCATTGTAAGAGGAACCATAGGTTGAGGAGGCTCAAAGTTCAGCATTTCATTTATGGATTGACGAGTAATGTAGAACAATACAGACCCATCTAGAGTGAGGATTTCTCTCTTTGTGGGGTCTTAGTTTTCATGACACAGATGAATGAATTCAAGAAGCACATTGACTCATGGGAGGTAGTAGATGGGCATAATAGATTCCCAGATTCCCAGGATATCAGTGTTATTTCAATGATTGTTTCTGAATTGACACACAGTTTTGAGGTGAGACTTGAGGCCCATCATATCCTTGATCTGGAAGTCCCTGTCTGCCAGAGGTAACCATTCTAAATCCATGTGTGGCGCATTCAAAGGGGCAATGTTGAGAGCCACTAGAGCCTCCATGCTTCAACTGTTTGTGTTTTGATTGTAATATAAGTTTATGCAACAACAGAAATAGGACTGTAGCTCTGAGGCTTTAGTCAGGATATTGGAGACTGAGTTTTATCTAGAACTGACCTCACTGTATAAAATTTATGGTTAAAAACAAATGTTGCAGAGTCTAGCAGGTTCTTTTAAATGAATTTTTTGGATTGCAAGCTCTGTGAGCAGAATGCAGAGGAAATGGGCTTGAATTTTGACCGAAAGAGCGAAAACTTGCAGAGGGAAGTGGGAGTTGAGGAACTGTTTTTAGAAAATAGGACAAAATAGAAGAAACAACACGCTTGACAATTTTACTTCAATACTTGGGCAGTTTTGGAGTCTCTGCCAACGAAAATGGGCTCGAAGTGTGTTCTAATGGCCAATTTGCAGAGGAGGGCAAAGTTTGCAAGTTTGCTTTAAATCAATAGCTCACATAGTGCATACAAGGTGGTGAATAATAGGCAGGAGCACTTTTGGATTTGAATTATAGGTCTTTAGGCAATTTCAACAGCGAATTTTGGAAAAAACAGGGTTTTCAGGCGAAAAATGGGTAAATACCTGTTTTTATGGCGCAGAGGATAGTTAGCAAGGGTGACTCGAGCTATGGAGTCGAGCTACGGAGCGCATTTGCAGGTTGGTGGACTGTGCAACTTCCGGAGGCGGATTGGTCATAAAATCGCATGCACGTTCTTCGTAGGCACAACAAATAGAAAATAAACAAAAATAGTCGTTTTCATGACTATTTAATGAATTTTGGACATTTTAGCGCTTTTGGCACTTTTCAACGATGACGTCATCATGACGTTTTTTGTCATGTAGCAGGTGCGGAGGATGACATGGCAGTTGACGTGTATGGTGACGTGGCACATGACACGGTGGCGGGGTAGTGATGTTAGCAGATGATGTGGCACAAGTGCAAGGTAGTGGCGGGAGACATGGATGCAACCTCATGCAGTGACGTGGGCGGAAGGACAGAGGGTGGTAAGTAGTTTCCATCGGACCGCCTTTGGTACGGGGGCGGTATCTGTTAGAGGCGGCCCGATGCAATCAAAATGCGCGAGGTGTCCCTGTGTATGACAGTAAAACCGTTGACCATCGGGTACTAACGTCCCATCGTCGGGGCGCGTCTGATATTGATAAGGACCGTCGGATTTGGGGGAGGCGATCCGACGGTGGACGGGAGGGCGATTTGACCGGGATTTAACAGAGTAGCACGTATGATAAACATTAATTTTTGTAAGGTTTCGAGCGGGTTTAGACTTTCGTTTATGGGTTGATTTATGTGGTAAAACATGTGGCTATGGTTATTAGTCCAACCAAATGTTAAACTAAGCCCATTACATATGTGCGCGCGGGGTTATAGTATGGTTTAGGAGGGAGGGTTAGCACGGTTGTTTATTTAACCTGGCATTAAATAAACCCCAAGGTTTTATGAACGCGGAAGGGTTAATATAAAGTCTCAAATAGACTTAATATTTCCCGAACTTGTGTTATATGGCTATAGTTGCTAGGGGTAGGGATATTTAGGTATTTTTTGGGTTTTTTATATAGTTTTTTGTAAAATAGGGGTGGGGAAATGATAAAGGAGCTATATACATAGAGTTAGGGTGTTAATATGCCAAGTGATAGGGAAATGCTACGTTTATAGAGTAAAACTTAGATTCTTTGATGAGATGAAGGGAAAATGAGATGATGATTTTTACACAAGAAATGTGGCTTGTGTTTACCAAGCAAAGGCAATGTTTTGCTTAGTACCTTGCAAAATGAAATGTATTAGGACTATTTGAGCAGATCTCAATATCCTTAGGGAATGTTAGTGAAATTTTGTGGGGGAAATGAAAGGGGAAGCTAGTCATGCTCCATTGAACTTGTAGCCACCTTGCCATGATACTTATGTCATTGATGAGATGAGTTTTTCTTGACAAGACAAAAAGTGATCACAAACTTGCTTCTGAAACCTCAAACTACCTACTCAGCCTAATACACCTAACATTTTTTCTTCCTTTTGATTGGGTGCATTTGAACTAGAAAACCCTGTTTTTCCTCTTTTCTTTTGACTGCCCTCCCTCCTAAATCTATCCTTATCTCTTCCAAGGGCTCAGATTGAGCAGTTGGCCCCTTTATTTCTCTATCTAATCTAGTAATATGCCAAGTTTGGACTGTTTGAGTAAATCTTATTCTCTATTCTAAAACAAGAAATTTAAACATGAACTAGCTAGGGTTGCACTGTCTGGCTATTCATCAACTGTAAGAAAATCAGTAATTGCACTTCCTTGTTTGCATGTGTCATAAAGCCACTTTTCTGGTCTTCTCTTGGAATTGCTTTCTTTTCTCTTTATCTAAATCTTGATTGTTGATAATATGGAACCTTTGTAGCATGAAAAGGGTGATCATATTTGGTATTTCCACAGTCAATCATGAGAGATGGCACCTTTTCGTATAGGAACCTAACAGTGGCTCCACTTGGGGATGGCTTTTCCAAGAGAAAAGCCAAGAATAGCAGGTCAGATGGCCTCATTCTTATTTCTTGCTGTGTTTATAAAACTTCGTTCTACTGCAAGCTAACCAATTGAACCTTAATGCATGAATGTTTTTCATATAAGCTGATCTGAATGTAATTGCAGCTCTGTATTTGGAGGTTGATCAGAGTTGTTTTCCATAAACAATCAATAGATAACTTTGGAAAAGTAGTATTTCAAAAATGAACACCCAGGATGGTATATCTGTTGGCTTCCTTCTCAAAATTTGCTGCATCATATCTCCTATCCTATTGCTGAAATTAACTGCTACAGTAAACACTTTTTATGTACAAAATACTCTTTTCTTGTGTTTTAACAAGATGGGTCAAAATAATGCTTGAGCATTCGCCCATTGACTAGGCCTTCCTGAGCTTCTGTGCCATCCAAACTCTTCAAAAAATAGGTGTTGTTTCCTTGTACAACCTAGATGAAAAAAGGGCCTCTCCATAAGAAATCAAATTTCCTATGTTTTGCTTTGTCTTCCCTTCTAGAGTCCCACTTTAGTACTTTGTCTCCCATGAAGAAGTCTTCAGCTTTTGTTCTTTTGTCAAAAATTTTCTTGAGTTTGTCTTGCAGAATCTAAGTTCTCTGGTATACTTCTTTTCTAGTCTGTTGCAAGTGAATAGTTTGATTGATTCTCCTTTCGATTGCATTGGGTTCTGCTTGTAACTCTTGCAACAATTTGATCACAGGGATTCCCAAGGATGAGGGGAACACAGCCTCCATGCCATAAACCAATTCATATGGGTTGGTTCCAATAGATCTTTTTGTGGTCAATGTGTCTGTCCAGAGTGCACTTACTAACTTTTTATGCCAGTTCTTTTTGTTCTCCTCCAAGACTTTTTTGATGATATTGATCAGGCTTTTATTAGATGAATCTGCTAGGCCATTACCTTGAGGGTAATAAGCTGTGGAATAACCTAAGGTAATGTGGTATTTGTGGCAAAAATTGATCATTCTTTTGGACTTGAAGGCAGCAGAATTGTCTGTAATAATCTTTTATGGACATCCAAATGTAGACAAGATATTGGTTTCTAAGAATTGCATGATGATTGTGTCATTGGCTTGCCTACAAGGGATAGATTCTATCCATTTGGTAAAGTAATTTGTGGTAGTTAAGATCCACTTGTGTTGTCCAGAAGAGGAGGGATGAATTTCTCCAATGAAATCTAAACCCCATTGTTGAAAATGCCTTTCAGTTGTAATAGGTTTGAGGGGCAAGGGTAACAACTTCCTCTTGCCTTCAAAGATTTGGAATTTATGGCAGGAAACTACAAATTTTCTCACATCAGTAAAAAGGGAGGGCCAATAGAAACTAGCTCTTAGAATCTTATCAGCTGTGGATTTCCAGTATAGGTGTCCTCCATAGTCCCCTGCATGAAACGCCTTGAGTATTTTGTCAGTTTCATCCTGAACTAAGCAATTGAGCAAAACACCTTCATAATTTTTCCAAAATAAAACCTTGTCTATAATACAAAACTTTGAAGCTTTCATTTTCAAGAATCTCTTTTTGGTTCTGGATAACCCTAGAGGAGCTTGAAGGTTTAACAATATAAAACATATATCAGTGTACCAAGGTGATTGTAAAAAGGCTTGATTTATCTGTGGGGTCGCCATCTCTTGTTCGTTATCCAGTTCATTGATGTCTAGGGCTTGAAAGTTGGTTTCAGTCATTAAT
>APFE031690802.1:26416-64451 GCA_000404065.3 Pinus taeda
TGTTGGCTTGATTTCAATGTCATACTCTAGAATGTTGGCTATCCATTTGCCCCTTTTACCTTCAATTCCTTCTTGAGTAAGAATATCTTTGACCACTGCATTTGGAACATAGGAAATTATGTGAGAGTACAAGATATAAATTCTGAAATCCTTTATGGCCTTCACAAGAGCATATGCCTGCTTCTCCATGATTTGGTATTTGAGTGGGGCATCTTTAAGTGTCCTGCTGAAGAAAGCAATGGGCTTTTCACATCCTAGGTCATCTTTTTGTAATAGGATAGCAGCAATAGTATGCTCAGATGCAAAGGAAAAGATTATGAAATCTTTATCAAACATGGGACTTGTAAGAACAGGAGTTCTTGTCAAAGCTATTTTGATTTCCTCAAAGGCTTGTTTAGCTTCTATTGTCCATTTGACTTTAGAATCTTTCTTCAGCATATTATTCAACAGTCTAATTAGTTCGGCCAGATTGGGAATGAATCTTCTTAGGAAATTGATTTTCCCTAGAAAGGCTTGTAATTCTTTGATGTTTCTTGGGTGAGGGACTTGAAGGATGGCCTGTATTCTGTCTGGATCTATTCTTATTCCATCTTTAGAAATTATGTGACCTAGGAGTTTGCCTTCTTCCAGACCAAATAATGATTTCTTTGGGTTCAATGATATGCCATATTTTCTACAAATTAGGAACACTTGCCTCAAATGATCTAAATGTTCTTGGTCTAATTTTGAAAAAGCAGTAAGATCATCAAGGTATACTACTAAAAAGTCATGGATCTCTTTAGCAAAAGCTATGTCCATTGCTCTCTGAAATGTGGCTCCTGCATTTTTGAGTCCAAAAGGCATCTTCACATATTTAAAGGTTCCCCAAGGTGTTGTGAAGGCAGTTTTGTCTTGATCATTTGGGTGGACTAGAATCTGATTAAATCCTGAGAAGCCATCTAACAATGAAATCCTTGAAGCACCCACTACCCTTTGTAAAATGTGATCCATTTTGGGTAAGGGGTAGTGGTCTTTGAGAGAGATTTTATTCAAATTTCTCAGGTCAACACAAAGCCTTATCTCTCCAGTTTTCTTTCTAGTGGGCACTAGATTTGAAATCCATTCAGAAAACCTAATGGGTGCAATTATTCCAGCTTGATACATTCTTATGACTTCTTTTTCAATAAGGGGAAGGAGGATTGGATTAATCCTCCTCAGCTTTTGTTTAAAAGGTTTTTGATTTTCTTTCAAGGGTATTGTATGTTCGATAACATAAATGTCATGGGACTTGAGACCCTCATAGCTCCATGCAAAGACATCTTGGAACTCTTTAAAAAACTCAATGTATTTCAGTTTTTGATCAGGAGGCAATGTTTTGGACAGTTTTACCATTTTGGGATTTTCTGTGGTTCCAATATTGCAGTCCTCAATTTCTGCATTCAATGGTTGCATTTTTGGTTTTCTTGGAATGTCATTGGAATCAAATATATCTACTAAAGGAGTTAGGCCTATGGGTCTAGGTTTGTCTCAACTGTGAATTCTGTCAGAAGAGAAGCCTCTTTAGTTTTCTTTGGGCTGTTTGGTATCTTTCAGTTTGGTAGGTTCGGGTACATTTATTGTCCTAGTTCTCAATTTATATTGTTTATGAACCTCATAGACTGCTGCATCATAGCCTTCTTTAAAATCAAATGATTCTCCAGACTTGGTTTGAAATTGATTTAAATTATGAGCCTCCTGATCCTCCTATGTCAGGAAAATTTGTTGATCACCATTTAAACCCATGAGATTAATTTGTGTGTCCTCTGTAGGTTCATTTGAGGTTGAGGCTTCAGCATAATTCTCTTGAAATGGGGGTCTAATGTTTTGATTAGGGCCAGTCCTTCCAACAGTAGGGTTTTGACTCTTTCTAAAGTTTGGGATTCTTGTTGAGTTACTTGGTTTCCCTTCCCAGGATGACTTTCTTTCAATGGTCTCCACTCTATCTCCTAATTTGTCCATGCCTTTAATGATTTCATCCAATTTTTGCTCAAATGCTGAAGGTTCTTCTTTGAATGTTGTTCTTATTTCAGTTCTAGCCCAGTTTCGTTTGGAAATCAAGTTTGCTCCTACACTAATAGCTACATTCTGCATGTCTGCTAGGCTTAATGGGGCTCTTTCCCTCAGCTGATATGCCATGTTTGAATCAAATCCATCAGGGAATTTGATCAAGGCTAAGTCAGGAGGAGGTCTAAGGTTCTGAGGAATGGAACTATAGAAATTACTGAACCTTGCACAATAGTCTTGAACGGTTTCTTGTGGGCCCCTTTTTAAATTGTCATATTCAGTTAAAATGTGTAAAGGGTCTTTCTTCTTTTCCCATCTGTTTAAAAAGGCTTGATATAGGGCCTCAGGGTTGGCTATAGAGTTTGCAGCAAGTTTCCTAAACCAGGTCCTCACATCACCAGTTAGGCTTTGGACAAAGATTTTAATTCTCACATCATCATCATCAATTTCATAATTCTCAAAATAATCCTGCATTTTCTTGGTGTGCTATTGAGTTGTATAGGAACTAGCACCATCAAAATAGGTGATCTTTCTTTGATAATCCTGGGGCATAGCCCCTGGATTGGCAGGCAGCTGCAAAGGAGCATAACGGCTGGCCATGTTTACAGGGATAAATGGGGCAGCAGGAAGAAATAAAAGGGTTGGAACAAGGGGGACAGGAGTGGAAATATGGGTAGTGGATGGGGGAGTGCAAAGTATGCTTTGAGGTGTGGATGAAGAACTTGGAGAAGCTGTAGTATTGACAGAAGGAACTATGGCTCTTCCAGGAGAAAGTTTAGATTGTGTAAGGTTTTGGTGAAGTATATCAAAGTCTGAATCAACAGTTTGTAAGCTTTCTTGTCTCCTAAGGGTTTTTTGGATTAGGTTAGGATTTTCAAAGATAGCTGGGTGATTAGGATCTAGATTGGATCTGGTGTAACGAGTTTTCTTTTTTGGAGCCAACTTCTAAATATGTTTTTAGTATTTTTTCTTGAATGTGTTTAAAGCAGGGAAACTAACCTTTTCTTGATTCAGAAGTCCCCAGTTGAGTCGTCAATAATGTTATCACTCAGGTTGTTCCCTGGCTCCAGGGGGGAATATGGCCGAGGTAACCACTAACCAATCTTTCAGCTGCAGATCCTAGCCAATCTGCAACCAGAGAGGGCTCTCTCTTTGTGATTTAGATTTGTTTGATTGTGTATTAGGCTAGTTATTAGATACAAGTTTTGATTGGTGTTTGGAAGGTGACATTCAGTAGAACAAGGCAGTAAGTTGAAAGAAGTTCAAACCATTGGGTTGATGGTGCCTAATGGAAATAAACCTCTGGGTATGGTTTCCTTAGCAATAAGAAAACTACAGAGCAAGATAATTAGACACAAAACAACTTTGAAGCTGAAATAAGATGAAATGAAGTCAAGGAATGAAAGGCAGTCAAGAATCTTTCATTATGTTAATAGAGGGAAATTGTATAAACATTATCAGGGAGCAGTTAAGAATTCCTTGATGATATTTAGAGTGAAAGAACCAGGGAGACAAAAGCAATCAAGAATTCTTGCCTATGCTAGTCCTGTGGAAAACATAAAAAATTACAGGAATTGAACACAGATTACAACAAAGTAAATTTTGGTTTATCCTTCTTTCCTGTAACTTAGAACATGATATTTAGATGATAAATAAGACACAAATAGAGTAACATAAGAGTAAAGAAGACTTATTGATCCATATATTAACACGAGAATTCTTCAATATATCCTTTTGCCATCGATTCCACAACCAGTAAGTTCACCAACAAAGCATTGCAACAATTTTTATTTCTGAAGAGTCCTCAAAAAACATACAACACAGGTCCAAAATGATATTCACCAGCCAAAAATAATACATCTCTTTAGAAATTATTTATAGAAGTTTAAAAAATATCCCGTAGGAAAATATCTGGACATAAATTTATCCATCTACTCTGGAAGAAGCAATAACTAATGTGGGAAAAACCGCACAGCAATAATTGAGGAAATAAATATGTTGTACTGGCTGCTGTAGGTGTCATGTTTGTTGTTTTACCTTTTGACTCTGATAGTCGGTTGATGACTTCTTTCCTGATGTGCTGTCCTTTACCACCTGCGTCTGAGCCTGTTTTATCTTTTGGCATGAATCTTCTCCTCAACTGATTTTATTTTCCCTGACATTTCCTTTTAAATGTAATGCAAATAATTTTCAAAAAAGGAGAACTCAACTTATTTTGGCAAGACTTCGAGCATGCTTTGCCACCACTAATCTGTTGGCAATTGATGCTTTCTTAATTTAAGCAATGTCTCATCGGCTTCAGTGTACCTGTAATAATTTGGCCACACTTGAAAGAGATGTGCTACCTCATGCTCAATAAAAAACAAATCTTCCAGTTTATCATATAAACTTTGCCGTATGGGAGGGATTGTCTCTTTTGTGCTGCTTGATGAGGCTGTAATATGATTTTGTACATAGGTATTTAGCCTATGAGCATACTGTTCCTGTTTTAACAGCTTCCCACTGCTAGTGACCAGGCTAGGTAGACCTTTGCACTGTAACATTGCAAATTTATGTTTGAAGGCTTCTATAGCCGCCTGCATTTCCTGGCATTTTCTTTCTATTGTCTGAACAAAATTTCTCATAGTTAGCACCTTTTTGACTCTTAAAATAGTTTCTGTCCTGTTATGAATGTCCAGGGATGCTAACTGTTCACCGGTATGAGTATTCAAAAAGTGAATCATCTGGTTGGCTTGCTTAGGCTTATTGGCCAATAATACCCTGGCCTTTTGAGTTTCATACTGAGCCACTCCTATCAACTCTATCTGATAAAAAATGGTTTGTATTGCTATCCATTGATCAGCAATAGCTTGGCCAATCTTATCCCACAAAACTGTCTTTATTTCTGTCAAGGTTCTATGGAGATTGAGGTCCTTCTCCAAGGCCTTTATTTTGTTCTCTAGGGCCTTTACTTCCCTAGTCTTATCTACAACAGTCATCTCTGACTTGTCATAACTTACCTCAATTTTGGCTAGTTTTTCCTTGGTCTCCTTGAGCTCTGCCATCTAGGTCTCCAAGGCCTTTATCTCTTTCATCATTTCCTCCATGCTTAAACTAGCCTCTTGTAATGCACTTGCTGTAGCTGCTGTTAAAGTTGAGGCACCTGCTGCTAAAGCTGGACCTAGTGGAGGCACTGCTGTAGTGACTGCTGGAGGAAGAGCTGTGATTATTGGAGCTATTTGGGATGGTTGAGAGGCCAACTCTGGCTGTTTCCCTTGTAGAGCCTCTTCTAATTCTTTTTCTGTGTCCAACAGTCTTTGGTTCATCCTCATGAGCAGGCTGACCACATCCTCTTCTTCCTTTTGTTGTGCCACCTCTGTAGTTTGAGGATGTATGGTAGCTGGCAGCTTCAATTGTCTTCTCAAAGCTGCTATGTCCTCCTCCTTTTTCCTTATTAAGGCCTGTGCGCCTTTGGGATCCTTGGGATCATGTCCCAACTCTATAAAGATTTCTTCCAAGGATTTTATCCTATTATCCTTGGCCAATGAGGAGGCTTTTTCCAACTCTAGTTGGGCAGAAGTGTTATACAAAGAATTTTGTAATCTATGGGCCATTAGAGCCTTATCTGCTAAGGTGGAGTATACAATTTCTCCACCCTGTTTATGCAACTCAATCTGGTCTATTGGATGGATGTCTTTGGAAAGAAATTCTAGATTAGTTCTGATATAATCTGCAGCTGACTGTGGCTGATGTACAGTGGGTCTGAAGTGACTAAGAGTCATCTTCCCTACTTGCATGTCATAGGTTGCCATCAGCCTTTGTTGATTTGTAGGAGCCATTCTTAACAATTGATTGTAAAGCTGAAACCTCAATGGTTCATTTCTAGCTTTAATTTCAGTGAATGCTCGTTTGATATCCGAGCCCTGTTGAGTCTGCTACTTGGAGGATGAAACCTCCCCACCTGGCTGTCTCTCTTGCTCCTACTGAAAGGAGCTGGCCGATGTTTCCAAAACAGGAGGGATTTGTTGTTAAGGGGTTCCCTCACCCCTGATATTTCCTGTGGTCTCTTCAGTAAATTCCTCCTTGGAATAGGGGTTTAGACTCTGTATCTTTTCCCCTTGTTGATCTGTAGGTGTTCCTGTGGATGTATCTTCAGGTCTGTCCCTCTTTTTAGCTCTTTCTTCATTGTGAGGGGTTTGCAGCACAGGGACTTCAGGTGCCTTTATTTGGGTTGAAGGGCCTTGTTCTTGACCCTTTTCTTGATTTATGGATGGTTGTTCTGCCATTGTACTCTGCTGTTCTGAATGCTCAATTTCCTTTCCTTTCCCTGCAGGTGAAATGGTTTGTTTAGCCTGTTGTTGTGAAGGTGTAGCAGGTGATGTGCTTGCTCCAATATGTTGAGGCCGTGTGAAGGGGACCTGTGCAAAATAATCCAGGTCAATTCTTTTCTCATGTTCTTTCATATCTTTTTCTAATCTTTATTCTTCAGTAAACTCTTCATCTAACATGCCTTCTACCCATTCTTGTCGATTAGCATATTGTTCAATGTGAGGGATTGGCTGGTGCACATATCCTGAAAGCCAGTGTTTGACCCTTCAAAAGCTTATGAAATGTTCAGGGTCATATGGTGCCCAAATGAAGCTTTGTTTCAGCATGAGCTCTTCTCTTAGCATCTTGTCTACATCCCTCCAGGCTTCTTCCCTTTTATTGAAAACAAAAGGACCCAATTGATGTCTAATTTTGAGCTGTGCTTTCTTGTTTTTTCCATGGAAATGAGTCAAATCTGCACTACTGAATTGCCTGAAATATTCAAGGCAAAAAGTCTCATGGGAACATATCTTGGCAGTTTATAGGGAGGCAACTCACAATCATAAATTCTGATCACTGTGTGGTTTTGGTAGAAGTACCAATCACCAAGTTGTAACCTCTTGAAGATGTAAGATTCTTTGGATTTCAGCAGTAAGCCTGCCAGGAGGAGTCATCATCAATAGGCAAGTGGCTGGGTAGATGAACATATCAACAAAATCACAATATGTGTAGGGAGAGAGGTGGACTTCATGGAAAACTGAGGTCCAGAAGATAACGGATCTTCTCTCTCGTTTTGAGTCTAGTTTCTTGAGAGGAACCTTGAAACTATCAGGGTGATAGTACAACAGCAGATGGTAAATGTAGGAGGTATATTTAAACACTCTTTCTCTCTCCATCATTATGAATTTCTCATGTATTTTGTTTTCTATGAAAGTGGCATAGTCATACATGACAGCAGGGGGTTGTCCTGGAGTGAACATGGTTAATAGCACAAACATAGTTTCATCCACAAATTCTCCGGTTTTGCATCCTAGAATGTAGGAAATCATATCTACCAAGAGCCTACTTGTTTCATTGAATGAGACTTGCTGATAGGGTGGAGGAATATTGGCCTGGCACTGTGGCTGCATGAAGAACTGACCTACCCTTGATATTTCTAAACTAGAGAGCTTTGCACCCTTATCAAGCAGGAGTTTCCTTGTAAGAGGAACCAGAGGCTGAGGAGGCTCAAAGTTCAGCATTTCATTTATGGATTGAGGAGTAATGTAGAACAGTATAGACCCATCTCGAGTGAGGATTACTCTTTGTATGGGGTCTTAGTTTGCATGACACAGATGAATGAAGTCAGGCAGCGCATTGACTGATGGGACGTAGTAGATGGGCATACTAGATTCCCAGATTCCCAGGATATCAATGTTATTTCTGTGATTGTTTCTGAATTGACATACATTTTTTAGGTGAGACTTGAGGCCCATCATATCCTTGATCTGGAAGTCCCTGTCTGCCAGAGGTAACCATTCTAAATCCATGTGTGGCGCATTAAAAGGGGCAATGTTGAGAGCCACTAGAGCCTCCATGCTTCAACTATTTGTGTTTTGATTGTAATATAAGTTTATGCAACAACAGAAAATAGGAATCTGGCTCTCAGGCTTTAGTCAGGATATTGGAGACTGAGTTTTATCTAGATCTGACCTCACTGTATAAAATTTATGGTTAAAAACAAATGTTGCAGAGTCTAGTAGGGTTTTTAAATGAATTTGCTAGATCGCAAGCTCTGTGAGCAGAATGCAGAGGAAATGGGCTTGAATTTTGACTGAAGGAGCGAAACTTGCAGAGGGAAGTGGAAGTTGAGGAACTCGTTTTAGAAAACAGGACAAAACAGAAGAAACAACGCGCTTGACAATTTTACTTCAATACTTGGGCAATTTTGGAGTCTCTGCCGGCAAAAATGGGCTCGAAGTGTGTTCTATTAGCCAATTTGCAGAGGAGGGCAAAGTTTGCATGTTTGCTTTGAATCAATAGCTCACATAGTGCATACAAGGTGGTGAATAATAGGAAAGAGCACTTTTGGATTTGAATTATAGGTCTTTAGGCAATTTCAACAGCGAATTTTGGAAAAAACAGGGTTTTTCAGGCGAAAAATGGGTAAATATCTGTTTTTATGGCATAGAGGATAGTTAGCAAGGGTGACTCGAGCTGTGGAGTCGAGCTACAGAGTGCATTTGTAGGTTGATGGACTGTGCAACTTTCGGAGGCAGATTGGTCGTAAAATCGCATGCACGTTCTTCGCAGGCACAACAAATAGAAAATAAACAAAAATAGTCGTTTTCACGACTTTTTAATGAATTTTGGACATTTTAGCGCTTTTGGCGCTTTTTAACGATGACGTCATCATGAAGTTTTTTGTCATGTAGCAGGTGCGGAGGATGACATGGCAGCTGACGTGTATGGTGACGTGGCAGCTAACACGGTGGCGGGGTAGTGATGTCAGCAGATGATGTGGCGCAGGTGCAGGGTAGTGGCGGGAGACGTGGATGCAACGTCATGCGGTGACGTGGGCGGAAGGACAGAGGGTGGTAAGAGGTTTCCATCGGACCGCCTTTGGTACAAGGGCGGTATCTGTCAGAGGTGGCCCAATGCAATCAAAACGCGCCGGGTGTCCCTGTGTACAATGGTAAAACCGCTGACCATCGGGTACTAATGTCCCGTCGCTGGGGCGTGTCTGATATTGATAAGGACCATCAGATCTGGTGGAGGCGATTCGACGGTGGACGGGAGGGCGATTTGACCGGGATTTAACAGAGAAGCGTGTATGATAAACATTAATTTTTCTAAGGTTTCGAGCGAGTTTAGACTTTGGTTTATGGGTTGATTTATGTGGTAAAACAGGCGGCTATGGTTATTAGTCCAACCAAATGTTAAACTAAGCCCATTACATATGTGCGCGCAGGGTTATAGTATGGTTTAGGAGGGAGGGTTAGCACGGTTGTTTATTTAACCTGGCGTTAAATAAACCCCAAGGTTTTATGAACGCGGAAGGGTTAATATAAAGTCTCAAATAGACTTAATATTTCCCGAACTTGTGTTATATGGCTATAGTTGCTAGGGGTAGGGATATTTAGGTATTTTTTGGGTTTTTTATATAGTTTTTTGTAAAATAGGGGTGGGGAAATGATAAAGGAGCTATATACATAGAGTTAGGATGTTAATATGCCAAGTGATAGGGAAATGCTACATTTATAGAGTAAAACTTAGATTCTTTGATGAGATGAAGGGAAAATGAGATGATGATTTTTACACAAGAAATGTGGCTTGTGTTTACCAAGCAAAAGCAATGTTTTGCTTAGTACCTTGCAAAATGAAATGTATTAGGACTATTTGAGCAGATCTCAATATCCTTAGGGAATGTTAGTGAAATTTTGTGGGGGAAATGAAAGGGGAAGTTAGTCATGCTCCATTGAACTTGTAGCCACCTTGCCATGATACTTATGTCATTGATGAGATGAGTTTTTCTTGACAAGACAAAAAGCGATCACAAACTTGCTTCTGCAACCTCAAACTACCTACTCAACCTAATACACCTAACATTTTTTCTTCCTTTTGATTGGGTGCATTTAAACTAGCAAACCCTGCTTTTCCTCTTTTCTTTTGACTCCCCTCCCACCTAAATCTATCCTTATCTCTTCCAAGGGCTCAGATTGAGCAGTTGGGCCCTTTATTTCTCTATCTAATCTAGTAATCTGCCAAGCTTGGACTGTTTGAGCAAATCTTATTCTCTATTCTAAAACAAGAAATTTAAACATGAACTAGCCAAGGTTGCACTATCTGGCTATTCATCAACTATAAGAGAATCAGTAATTGCACTTCCTTGTTGGCATGTGTCATCAAGCCACTTTTCTGGTCTTCTCTTGGAATTGCTTTCTTTTCTCTTTATCTAAATTTTGATTGTCGATAATATGGAACCTTTGCAGCATGAAAAGGGTGATCATATTTGGTATTTCCACAGTCAATCATGAGAGATGACACCTATTAGTATAGGAACCTAACAAACTCCATGATGGACCAACAGGTGGACATTACACAGGAGATGCAAAAGCACACAATTTTGCGTGCAGGATACTATTAGCCTACTTCATTTAAAGATGCACACAACTATGTAAGGAAATGTCAAGTTTGTCAAATTGTTGCTGGAAGACAGAAGAAACCATCATTGCCATTGCAACCAGTTAATATAGACCAACCATTTGAGCAATGGGGATTGGATATAATAGGTGAGATTGTTCGTCACTCTTCTAAACAACATAGGTACATCTTTACAGCTACAAATTATTTTACTAAATGGGTAAAAGCAGTTCCTCTCAAGACAGCTAATGTTGAACATATCATCGATTTCATAGATCAATTCATAATTACCAGGTTTGCCTTACCTTCTGCTTTAATGTTTGATAATGCATCATATTTTTCTGGCAATGCTATGACTAAGTTTGCACTTAAAAGAGGTTTTAAACTTAAGTATTCTGCCAATTATTACCCACAAGGGAATGGGTTTGCTGAATCAACAAATAAAAACCTAATCAGAATCATTAAGTGAACTATTGATTAAAATCATAGAAATTGGCACAAATGTTTGATGTATGCTCTTTGGGTAGATCGAATAACTCAAAAGGCTTCCATTGGCACTTCTCCCTTTAATTTGGTTTATGGGAAAGAAGTAGTTCTCCCAACTCATCTAGCAATTCCTTCTTTAGCCTTAGTTCAATTTATTGAAGAAACACCTTCTTCATCTTTGCAACTAAGACAATTGCAGATCCTTAAGCTAGAAAAGCAACGATAATAGGCCAAAATTACCCATGCACATCATCAAGCATTAGTAAAGTATTCTTTCGATTCAAACATGGTATCTAGGAAGGATTTTCAAATTCGAGATTTAGTATTGAAATGGGATAAGGCTCATGAAGAAAAAGGCAAACATTCTAAATTCCAACGGATGTGGCTTGCACCATTCCAAATTGTTGAAATCATAAGTCCATCAACTTTCATGTTGCAAGATTTAGCAGGGAAAAGAGAATATTTACCTATTAATGGGTAGATCCTTAAAAAATACTTTCCATAGAAGGTGACCTCTTCTATTTTTGTAAATTATTATTTATAACTTTATTTGGATAATAAAACAGGTTGTAAATGGTTACTTTTGGATTTCACGAAAAAGATTAGTGTCTCTTGTAAATTTTGTTTTTTGCTTGTGTAAATAGAACTGATTTGGAAAATTTATCATTATTATTGAAAAATATAGTCAAGTGCTACAAGCCTGAAAATTTTACTAGTTTCAACCTTACAAATTTTGATTAAAAACAACCTTTAGTGGGAATCTGTTTTATATCGGTCATAAAAAGCATCAATAACAAAACGAAGGTTCTCTGTAGAAAAGATGTCTTCAAAAACTCTATAATTTTCGTCCAGAGCTATTCTTAAGGAACCAATGACTTCCTCCCCGCTTAGGGAATTACATGTTTCAAAGAGTAATCCACCTATGCACTATAAAGTTAAAGAATAAGAGGTCTCATCAAGAGCCGTCTTATCATGATCATAAAGATTATAACTAGCTGACATTGCCAAGCTGCATACCAAAACAGATCAATGACTCAAGATTGTTGCAATCAAAAGACAAGGGGTCTCATCACGAGTCAGCTTGTTCAGTAAAGTTATAAATCAAGTGAATGGCACTGTCAAAATTTGGCCACCAAACCAAGACATTGTTCTTTAAGAATTAAAAGAAAATGAAAGCAATAAGTGTGAATGTGGATTTATCTTTGAAAATTGTATACTTCTCGAAGTAGGATATTGGATTATTGCTGGGTAACAGGTAACCCTATCGAAGCTATAAACGCCTGTTGGCAGCACTACCTACGACAAATGAGCATACTTAAAACTGATCTACAGAGATGTCTTTGTTTTTATCCTTATAAACCAAGTAGTGACTGATGTAAATGCAATGACTAGCTTTGGGAAGAAAATAATCAGAATTAGCACAGAAGGAACAAACTATTGTTAATGGCAAAGAGAATTACGCACTTTATATTTCTGTAATAAGGTTTGATTTTCCAAAAAACTTTTCTATTTTGGAAGTTTTAGAAAATTCAAAAGATAATCAGAGATAACTGGTTCTTTCTAGGGAATCACCAATTGTTGTGCCCAACAACAACCCCCCTCTTTATTTAGTATTAGTAAGAACACTAAATAAATGAGGACCCTTCTAAAAATAAAAAACTAGCACTTAGAATTCCCTTTTAATAAAACACACTATCATAAACTTAGGAAAAACATCCGCAAACACAAAGTCTTAAGTATTATGAAAAGTCTCAAATAAAATCGTTCTCTTAATGATGAACATCGTATCACAAAAGGATAATGGAGGGCATCCTATATAAAGAATCTGTCTGAATTGCGAAAACAGGATGATGCAAGATTGCGAACCACACAGATTCATCGCATATCACAACGCCACCTAAGACAAAATGCCCTGATATTGCGAAATGCAAAAAAGCATCTCGCAAATCGCAAATCGCATCTCACATAATGAGGCAAATGATTGTTAATGAAAAATGATCTATGATATTGCGAAGCAAATCACAAAATCGCTTAGTTGTAGATCAAAAGGGATCACAGTTCGATGAAATATTTCTCGTCATCCGATACTGAGTTAGGGCATTAATGTCAACTTAGTGGTTTATCGATGGTTATTTATGAGAAATGATTTAGATCTCAGCAAAAGGGTTATTTCACGCAAGGTGATATATTTGATGTGATTTTGAAATTAAGAGCTTTCTCGTCACCTTATTATTTACCATCATTCATTATCTTTCTTATTGTGTCTTAGTTCTTTACTTGTGAACTTACAGGAGCGGTACGCAGAACAATACATAGAGCAGTGCACAGAACGTGATGGGGAAGAAATGAAAAGCTTTGGTATCTGAAAAAATAGAGATGACTCCATTATTCACAGACACCACTTATACCAGAGAAGTAGGGATATCTATATGGGAGGGCATGTATACTCTAATGGAGGAAGAAAACCCGAGATTCATGGAAGTTACAACTACGACAGATGGACGGGGGTCATCCGAAGCATCACTTACAGAGCTTGCATGCTCATCCCTGCAACCGTATCGTGCAAGGCCAAAAATACTTCCCTATACAAATATGGTCAAATGGGTGATAGACCATGCTGAGATAACGGACAAGCAATTCAAGACGCGGAACCAGCAAGTTATAGGGTCATTTACTCCATAAGATTTAAGATGCATGTATCATTTTCTAGAGCCGCAGGCTAGCTATAACAAATAGTTCATGGAGAAATTCACCGAGAACAAAGATTTGGTAGAATGCACCAAAATCTGGTCAGTGAATGAAGAGTCGTTAAAGACGGACAAAAATGGTATTTACAATAGTGGTTCCCTCTCCTCTTCGTATTGTTTCGTTGTTGCAATGTTATGTAGGTTATTCGAAAAACCTGATATCAATAAGTTTTCATCCGAGTGGCTACCCCTACTAGATGCGGCAACCAACGACACTATAATAGACTGGGCCCAAATATTATCTGATAACTTAGCCTCTGCTATTTGGAATTATCGAACTAAAAGGAGTTTTGCTCAGAGGTTTTATCCTCCCTTCTTTCTAGCTACCTATATCATGGATGTTATCTGTTTTTTTTCTAAATTTCCTCTCATGGGTTGGAAATGGATGGTACATGATCCCTTACCAATTCATGTCTACGATAAGGAATTGTGGGATTCTACATTCACCCCATATTTTTATAAAATCTGCCATGGAGTTATGATACCCATTCACAAGATGTTGTATAATACAGATGCCCCAAGATTTTCTCCTGAAGCCGAAATTGATATTCTCCCCATGGGAAGATGGTTTGGAGAAAATTTTTTCACTTATATCAGACTATTCAGAAGCATTGCCTCTCCTCATATACTTCCCTTGTATGTTCCTGACAAATTGATGGCTCGGGAAATAGCCTACCAAACTTGTGGGGTTGGAGGAATGAGCAGAGAACTTAGGGACAAGAGAAAGGAAATCTGGCCGCAATTCCCTGTGGTCTGTGGAGCTTTTGCATTGTTTGATCTAGGTCATGCTTTCAAGGAAGTAGAAAACATGTTGAGTCTATGATTGCCTAAGTTCCCAGGGAGACAGTTTGATCCCTTTGATGTGATAAAGAATTTTATCACGAAACTTAAAATAAAGGTGTTCACTGAGGAAGATGATCTCTTCGACAATATTTTCCAGCAAAAGAACACACTCCGAGACATCTTACACATGGCCCAAATCAAGTTTGGCCTAGCAGAACTCCAAGAGTTTAAACTCTACAGAGAACGAAGATTGGAAAATGTTCCATTGGACAAATTGCGTGTAGAACCAATGAGGGAACCCACTTCTAGCATTAGCATGAGTGGAAGCTCAGGGCAAGACAAGTCTAAATCTAAGTCTGAAAGAGAATCACCAGAATGGTCTAGATGGTTAGAGAGTGATCACAACAAGAGTGAAGGATCAGTGAGGGATGCTGCCCAATCCAAGGAGAATCATGTGTAACAAGTGTTGTCGCCAACACAGGTGGAAATTCCCACTCCTCTCATCTAACCAACAAAGCCATTAAGAATAGAGCTAGATAAATAATGGGAAACCTTTAATGAATTGATCAACACGGAGGAACAAAACATAGAGACACCAAAGAATCCAGCACAGACAACCACAAAAATGGTGATTGAAACAATTGTCAATGCTTCAGAAACTGATCACATTCCCATAGCCCCGTCATCTAAAATTATGCTAAAGATAGAGGAAATCCCTCCTCTAGATGTGTTTTACAGTCCACAGCACAAAGCTGTGGTCAGGAGACAGAGAAAGAAGAAAAAACTAGACAGTATGCTCTCACCTGAAGAAGAGCCGCTGGATGTCCTTTGGCAAGACCCTACCATTGATCCAACAGAGAACCTGACTAGATTATCCCAAATCGCAGGAGCTTATGCTTCTACTACTATTGACAAAGAATCTAAAATTCAACTATTGCTTAAATATAAAGAGGATAAAATCCTATTTTTGTAGCAACAATTACAATAGGCTATTGTTAGCTGGGAAGCAGAAGAAAAATTGGTGAAGTTACAACAGGACTTCCAGCAAATGCAGCTTGGTTATCAAAACAGTCTAGTAAAAAAATAACAGCATTTATAGGCCACGTTAGAAATGCACAAAGATGACCCTAAAGTCTCAGAATTTGTCACAGAAGCCCTTGCCCTGAATGATCAAGTCTTGCAAAAACAGGAAACACTTTGCTAAATAATATCGCAATAGAACTCTCACTATGAAATGAATGACAAAATCACAAGTCAAGTCGTAGATTTGCAACTTGATTATGATTTAATTTATAAGAAAGTTTATGACTATTTGGATTGGCAGGAACCATAGGAAGGCAAGAAAGCAGGGTTTCCCAAGATCAATAAATCCCAAAAAGAAATTCTATTTAATAAATGGGATGCATAGATCAAAAAATAAGAACAGGCAAAGGAAGAAGTAGTGACAACAGCAAGCAATATCATTGACTGTGTCAATGAAAATCTGCACAGAGCCAACCTAATATCAGAAACCGCTCCAAGATTTCTCCCAAAAACGCAGCAACTACAAACGAGTTGGAGACAGAAAGCTAAAGAAAAGGCAGAGTCAATCAAAAAGTTAACTAAGTTAAATTGGGACACTTACTAGTAATATTTGGTGAAACCACATAGCCATTGTATGACTTTGAAGTGCCTTACAAATTACGCTGAGAAGATAGCCCAACGCTTGCTAATTTCGTTTTCATAGGACAATTAAAATCAGAGTTCGGCCAACCGACAATCCCGAAGCTGATGCTGGATTCTTGCGACTTAAGAGAACAGATGCATAGTTGATCTTTAGATACAATTTCAGTTTAATTTCATTTTATTTTTTCTTTAGATGAGGATGGTCATTTAAACCTCCTCCGACATTTTTGTAATAACTATTTTTAGTCTTTAGTTAGTAGTATTTAAACTACTCTCATGTATTTAGAGAGGGGTCCAGAAATTTATCAAAAACAGTTCTTCAGAACATGCACTTTTGCCCCGCTGAGGAGGTTTTGATAAATTAATGGAACAAGATTTATTTATATCTGTGTTTAATGTCTGCTACTGAAATGCACTTCTGTACTCTTAGTAGATATTGAATTATGAGAAGATAAATCTATATTGCTGAAGCTCATGATTAGGACTTATTATCAATGGTACTTTTATCTCTTAATGATTTTTTCTTATGTGTCAAGTGATATGTTATTTTCAGTTGTTTATATATGGCCTAAATGTTTAGTTATCATTTTTTTCACTTTTGTACGGTGGTAATTATTCCTTTTTATGTTGAGTGTATGAATAACTTATTATGCGATATGCTTATCATAATTGTTTTGGCTAATTTGTTATATGAAACAATTTACTTCTAATGGATTCTTTTCTTGTAGCAATTGAATAATCTTTATTACCGATTGCTGTTGGAAACTATTTTAGATCGCATAAGTGAAGAGTTAATCTCGGGATAGTTTTTTAGAATTAGATGTTTCTGTTCATTAGAATAAAATTGCATATGTTAGATTATATTAGATTAAAAGCATTCTCTTTCAAAACTTTTAGGAAGGAAAACATTATCCCTTAGCATCATCTCAAACAAATTTAGAAACTAGTCAATCGTTATCGCAAGTTGCTTCGGCCTTGTTTCCAAGGTTTCCTTTCATATTTTGAAATACGTTAAAAACACCAAAAATCCTGAAAAAATGGCTTTGGCGGATCTGAAATATTATATATTTTCATTCCAGAACCCCTTCGAGTCTGGGTTTTATCACATCGGCACTGTCTCTTTATATTTCATTAAATAACAAAATATGCGAAAATACATTAACAAATGTCTTTCGTCAAATATCAAAATCTATGCAATAATGCTTATATGGCCATCGTGTCTGGCAAATCGCATCGCACATATACATGTGTATAGGCCCCGCTCCATAATATTTCTCCGATTACGATATCTTGATGCGATTGATCGCAAGTGCATATCGTGATAACCCCAAGCCGTTCGGTGAGTACTCTATTGTTGTTTGTCGATTGCGATTGACGACTGTTGTGCCAAGTTGCTGTAAGCCTCTAATAAGCCTTATTTCACTGTTTTCTTATGTTTTTCGCCTCCTGATAGTGTTTTTCTGCCTATTTGAAGGTTCCCCTTATGCAACGGTTTTGATCTTTTGAATGGTTTTAAGAAGATTTCAAAGACTTATAGAGTGTTTTGGATTTGTTTGGATCAGCACCTCAGGGCTAACAGGACCCGATGCAATTATAGATGCGAGAGTAATATTTTTAAAGTCCGACTTATGGCCAAAGCAGAGCAAGAGGAGACCTGGCCATCAGAGCTAAAATAGGGGATATTTTTGCTAAAATTAGCAGCACTACATCTCAGGGGCTAACAGGACTATTCAATAAATATTCACCCATGGTTAGCTTGATATTATGGCACGTTCCAGAGTAGTTTATAGTTCCTCCATTTTCAACCATCATTTGACACTCTGGTGCTAGATATAAGAAGAAATTCAACCTTGGATATCATACAATGAATAAAAGTATGGGTACTACCTGAATCAATAACCACTATTACCTTTTTCTTCTTGATATATCTTTTTATCTTGAGAGTTTGAGGAGTTGAAATTCCTAACAATGCATTACAAGATATGGTCAGATTCATTTCTTCTTTCTATGGGGTTGGTTCCTGTTGTATATCATCCTCTTTTGATGTTTCTTGTTCATTGTCTCCTCCTCTTCACGATCTATGTAGAATAATTTATTAGCAACACACTTATGACCTTTAGTGTAGTTTATATCACAAATGTAAAAAATCCCTTTTTCTCTTTTTTCCTCCAATTTTTTTGTTGTCAACCTTGTAGGTTGTGGAAGGCTAGGAGAAAAAACACTTCCATATTTATAGTTGTGAGTGGTAGACTTCCTTGTTGCCATAATTTTTCTTTCAACTTTTCTTGCCACCCTAAATGTATTCTTCAATGAATCCAGTCCCCAAATACGAACCTCATGTTGGTTTTTATCCTTTAAATTCCCTATGAAGACATCAATATTATGCTCCTCTGGAATATCAGTGACCCTGATATTCAATGTTTCTAAGTCCTCAATGTTCTCCACCATTGGACCCTTTTGTTTGAGATTTTTCAATTAGCTAAAGAAGATGTTTCTCTTTGTATCCTCATAATGTGATATCATTTCCTCCATAAAAATTGACCAAGTGATAATTAGTTTATGAGAACAAAGGCATTGATACCATACAAACTGATTGGGTTCTAAATATAAAGATGCAATGCGTACCTTTTGTGTGTGTTGCATATCATGGAGATCAAAATATTGCTCCATCTGTAGTATCCATGTTACCAGATACTTGCCATCAAACTTCCTCATATCTATATTTAGAATGTGGTGGGTCTTAAACCCAATTTTGTAGTCTCTAAAATCATATTTCATATTATTTTTTTCCCCATCCTGATGTTCATGGAGTACCATGTCACCACTAGGAAACATTTTTTGAAACAACATTGTCAAACCTTCCTTTAATCCTTCCATGTCTTCTTTTAAACCATTCTTCATATATTCCATTTTTCCTTTAATTTTTTCTTCTATACCATCCATATGATCTTCCTACTCATTTTTGGTTACTCTTTGCAAGAGCGAAATTTGTTGCACTTGGTCCCGTAATTTTGATATATCACGTTGCATTACTTCCTCTTCTTCATGTTTCATAGAAGAGATTTCTGGTTTCTTACTAGGTGTGTCCATTTTTTTTTAGGCATTTTGGAATCAAACAATGATATATATGCTTCTCTATTCCCTTCGAATCATTTCAAATTGATTTTTCAAACAAAAGTTATGCAATATTCAAAACAATACACACCTTTTTCTTTCTTTTTTAAAGCTCGATATTGAAATTGTTGTATATATGTATTTTGGATCTCTAAGGACTAAAATTCAAACCTGTTATATCCCTTTGAGTTTTCTTTTCAATGCCACAAGTCAAACCAAAATTTGATTCTTCAATATAATTTTATTTCTAATTGCCCACTATATCTTTATTATAGACTGGTTCAATAGAGAGAATTTGTATGGAGTGACATGTGTCACTATTTCAGCTTTCAGCCCTGAAAATGATTTAAAAACAAATAAATTATGTGTAATTTCAATCACTTTTACCAAACTCAAATCCAATGCTCGAAGCAAAGTTTATGATGATTTCCCCAAGGTCACCTATTTGAGACTGAATTCTGGAGCATGAAAAAACCCTTACTTCTTCGGACCATATCTCAGAAGATAATCACAATTTCGGCTCCACATGGTCACAATTTCAACTTCTGGAACTTTTTATAAAAAAACATTATAGTGAAAATTTCAAGGTGGCATGTTTGCAACAACAAAACCCTAGAATCCGAATCTCTTATACCAAATTTTATTCAACCAACTCATAATACAGAAGAAAAGATAGATAAAAAAAATTGATAGATATCCTCTTCAAGGGGGAAACCTCCTTTACATCACATAAATGAAAAATTGTTTGATGATACAAATGATGAGACCTCCTTGGTATATATAGGAGTGTGTGGGGTCACAATATAATCATAGCCTACATAACAATAATAATGTAAGGGCATAATAATAACAATAGTTGGATTAGATGGGGCACAAAGCTAACATGGGGGATACATGGTCACAACAATAAAAATAGGGGGTTACACTAACAATAACAATAAGGGGGATATATTATTATTATAGGGACCTAACATTTTGGGATCTTGATGATATAAATTTGAAACACAATTTTTCAATGGCCTTTGACACACTTTTTAGAACCCATGCTAGAAAAATCTAATATATTTCTACTACTTCTAATACACCCTTAAAAATAAACAATATATCCCCATGAGAGAACCATTGATTGCACCATGTATTTAGCATATTTTCTAACTTAGCAATGAGGCATTGGTAGTTACCCTTTTTGTACATATTAGGTTTTAAGTGGAATCCAAAATACTTTAATCCATTATCTAAATTGATCACCTAGTAGGGGAATAATTGAGGGAATAACCATGTACTTAGTCAATGACACCTTATATGGAAATAGTGTATTTTTCAATATCTATTATCATACTATTAGATTCATAAAGTAACTCCAATATGTTTTTGAATTTATTATCTATTATTCCAATACCTTCATAACAAATCAAAATATCATCCACAAATAAAAGGTGCATGGTGTTACATGCTAAACTGACACAAATCCCTTAGAAGTTACCATGAGTGAAACCTCTTTTATTTACCTTTTCAAACCTTTATCTATTAGAAGGAAAAGGCTAGGTGATAAAGGGAAATACTACCATGGATGTCAATATAGTTTGAAGAAGAAAGTTGCAACCCTATTGATTAAAATGTTGAAAGACACTAAAGTGATGTGGTCCATCGCCCAAGTCATAAACTAATGAAAAAAACCCAAGTGAATGAATAAATATCAGGTAAAGCCAACTTATTTTATTATAAGCATTAGAGAGATCCACTTTGATTATTAGTGCTATTTAATTTTTTAGTGCTATTAAATTTTGTCTCTAGAGATTTCTTTTGATAGTACCCCTTTAAGTATCCTATAAATAACTTTTGAGGTAATTTTGCAGATAAAATTGCATGACGATTTTGGCTTGAAATTTTCAAAACGGGTTGGGTTATCCTCTTTGAGAATCAAAGTTGTAAAGGTGGCGTTGAAGGATCCTAACATTTTTTTTTATGATTCTAGTGGCCTCCAACACTCTTCTTGGATCATGTTCTATGAATTCATAACACCCAAAAAATAATTCCATAGGAAGGCCATCTAGCCTCACATTGTTTTCCCTTTGGAAGTTTTGTGAAGATTGTGGTAATTCCTCTTTCCCCACTTATTTCCAATTCTTGGTTGTCGTCCTGATTGAAAAAATTGGAAATGTGTTGGTGTTTTGGCCAGCAACAACCCCCCTGTTTATTTATATTAGTAATAACACTAGATAAATGGGGACCCTTCTAAAAATAAAAAACTAGCACTTAAAAGGAAAAAAACTAGCACTTAGAATTCCCTTTTAATAAAAAACACTATCATAAACTTAGGAAAAACATCTACAAACACAAAGTCTTAAGTATTATGAAAAGTATCAAATAAAATCATTCTCTCAATGATGAACATCGCATCGCAAAAGGATAACAGAGGGCATCATATATAAAGAAACTGTCCGAATTGCGAAAATGTGATGATGCGAGATTGCGAGCCACACAGATTCATCGCATATCGCAGATCCCATATGTCGCAGCGCCACCTAAGATAAAACATCCCAATGTTGTGAAATGAGAAAAAGCATCTTGCAAATTGCATCTCGTAGTCACATAATGAGGAAAATGATTGTTAACGAAAAAGGATTGGCGATATTGCGAAGCAAATCGCAAAATCACTTAATTGCAGATCAAAAGGGCTCAACGCTCGATGAAATATTTCTCGTCATCCAATACTGAGTTATGGGCATTAATGTCAACTTAGTGGTTTATTGATGGTTATTTATGAGAAATGATTTATATCTAAGCAAAAGGGTTATTTCACGCAAGGTGATATATTTGATGTCATTTTGAAATTAAGAGCTTTCCTGTCACCTTATTATTTATCATCATTTGCTATCTTTCTTATTGTGTCTTAGTTCTCTACTTGTGAAGTTACAGGAGCGGTATGCAGAACAATACACAGAGCAATGTGTAGAACATGATGGGGAAGAAAGGAAAAGCTCTGGTATCTGAAAAAACAGAGATGACTCCATTATTCACAAACACCACTTGTACTAGACAAGTAGGGATATCTACTTGGGAAGGCATGTATAGTCTGTTGGAGGAAGAAAACCCGAGAGTCAAGGAAGTTAAAGCTACGGCAGATGGACATGGGCCATATGAAGCACACTTACAGAGCTTGCATGCTCATTCCTACACCATATCACATCAAGGCCAAAAATACTTCCCTATACAGATATGGTCAAATGGGTGATAGACCATGCTGAGATAACGAACAGGAAATTCAAGACGCAGAACTAGGAAGTTATAGTGTCATTTACTTCATAGGATTTAAGATGCATGTATCATTTGCCAAAGCTGGAGGCTAGCTATAACAAACAGTTCGTGGAGAAATTCGCCAAGGAGAACGAAGATTTGGCAAAATGCACCAAAAGATAGTCAGCAAAGGAAGAGTCATTAAAGAAAGACAAAAATGGTACGTACAACACTAGTTCCCTCTCCTCTCTGTATTGTTTCACTGCTGCAATGTTATGTAGGCTATTCAGAAAACCTGATATCTGTAAGTTTTCATTCTAGTGGCTACCCCTACTGGACTTGGCCACCAACGCCACTATAATGGATTGGGCCCAAATATTTTCTAATAACTTAGCCTTTGCTATTTGGAATTATCAAACTAAAATGAGTTTTGCTCAGAGGTTTTAACCTCCCTTCTTTCTAGCTACCTATGTCATGGATGTTATCTGTTTTGTTTCTAAATTTCCTCTCATGGGTTGGAAATGGATGGTACAGGATCCCTTACCAATTCAAGTCTACTATAAGGAACTATGGGATTCTAATTTCACCCCATATTTTTATAAAATCTGCCATGGAGTTATGCTAACCATTCACAAGATGTTGTATAATACAGATGCCCCAAGATTTTCTCCTGAAGCCGAAATTGATATTCTCCGCATGGGAAAATGGTTTGAAGAATAATTTTTCACTTATATCAGAGTATTCGAGAGCATTTCCTCTCCTCATATACGTCCCTTGTATGTTCCTGACAAATTGATGGCCCAGGAAATAGCCTACCAAACCTGCGGGGTTGGAGGAATGAGCAGAAAACTTAAGGACAAGAAAAGGCAATCTAGCACCAATTCCTTGTGGCCTATGGAGCTTTTTCATTGTTTGATTTGGGTCACACTTTCAAAGAAGTAGACAACATGTTGAGTCTATCATTGCCTAAGTTCAAAGGGAGACAGTTTGATCCCTTTGATGTGATAAAGAATTTTACCACGAAAGTTAAAATAAAGGTGTTCACTAAGGAAGATGATCTCTTCGACGACATTTTCTAGCAGAAGTGCACACTCAGAGACATCTTACACATGGCCCAAATCAAGTTTGGCCTAGCATAACTCCAAGAGTTTAAACTCTACAGAGAATGAAGACTGGGAAATGTCCCATTGGACAAATTGTGTGTAGAACCAATGAGGGAACCCACTCCAAGCATTAGCATGAGTGGAAGCTCGGGGCAAGACAAGTCTAAATCTAAGTCTGAAAGAGAATCACCAGAAAGGTCTAGACGGTTAGAGAGTGATCACAACAAGAGTGAAGGATCAGTTAGGGATACTGCCCTATCCATGGAGAATCCTGAGCAGCAAGTGTTGTCGCCAACAAAGGTGGAAATTCCCGCTTCTCTCATCTAGCCAATAAAGCCATTAAGAACAGAGCTGGAGAAAGAATGGGAAAACTTAAATGAATTGATCAACACGGAGGAGAAAAACGTAGAGACACCAAAGAATCCAGCACAGACAACCACAAAAATGGTGATTGAAACAGTTGTCAGTGCTCCAGAAACTGAGCACATTTCCATAGCCCCGCCATCTGAAATTATACTAAATATAGAGGAAATCCCTCCTCTAGATGTGTTTTACAGTTCTCAACACAAAGTTGTGGTCAAGAGACAGGGAAAGAAGCGAAAACTAGACAACATTCTCTCACCTGAAGTAGAGCTACTGGATGTCCTTTGGCAAGACCCTACCACTGATCTGACAGAGAACCTGACTAGATTATCCCAAATCATAGGAGCTTATGCTTCTGCTACTATTTGTTGGCATTATGATACATATGTTGTACTTGATGGCAACTCACTCATCTCAGATGATAAATTATAGTGCAGAGAAAATTTCACGCACTTTCATGAAGGGAAAAGTTCCTTTCATGCAGAGAAACGTTCACGCACTTTCATGTAGAGAAAAGTTCCTTTCATACAGAGAAACGTTCACGCACTTTCATGTAGAGAAAAGTTCCTTTCATGCAGAGAAAATTTCATGCACTTTCATGAAGAGAAAAGTTCCTTTCATGCAGAGAAAATTTCACGCACTTTCGTGCAGAGAAAAGTTCCTTTCATGTAGAGAAACGTTCACTCACTTTCATGCAGAGAAAAGTTCACGCACTTTCATGCAGAGAAAAGCACACGCACATGGGAAATCTTATGGTTGGTTCATGGTATTATTCCGATAGTTTTTGATCCTATGGTTTTGGTCCGTGGTATTGCATCCAAAAGTGTTGAACCCAAGTATTGGGTCCGTGGTATTGTTTTGTTATGGTTTTGGACCATGGTATTGAGTACGGCCTAAGACTATAAAAGGAGAAGAAGATCATTAGGCAAATGCATGGAAAAAGACTTGAATATCTGATGTAGTATGAGATCCAGTATGCAGAATATGGTTTATGATGCATTGCTTGATCTGAGCTAAGGAGGGATCTCACCGGTTGATGGAGAACAAGATCTAAGGATAGATCGGGATGAAATGGTTTGAAATGAATCATATTTATATGGTTTGATCATGGATAGGCTATATTTGAATTATAGATGCATGTTTTATTGTACGCATGTTATGATCTGGGTATGACTGATGTCTGAAATCGCTGCAAAGTCATGATTGAATATGTATAGATCTGTACACGAGTTGGCTTTAGCGAAAGCACGTATATATGCGGGTTTGATTCATCGTAGTAGCGTATACATAAAGAAGTATGATGTTTGAAGTTGCATTTGGGTTTGATTGTTATTGCAGAGTTTTGTAGTCTGCTTTGTGTTCTGGTGACTGTGTTGTTGACAGGGTTTCAATGTTTCAGTGATTCAGGAATTGATGATGCTAATATTGATTGTTTTGTGCTTCAATGATATTTATGGGTCCAATATGAAAATTGGATGAAACGTGGCCTTTAGATTATAGTGTTGTGCTTCAGGAGTATCCAGTCCGAAAATGTCTGAAACGTGGTACCTGGAGGAAGAAAGAGAAGGCTGTTGCCTTCTATAGTTCGGCACCTACGTACTAGTACATTCGCTAGTAAAAGAGCTAAGGGGGTGGTAGCTCCCGTCCAGTAGCAGCTGGAGAGCGAGTAGAGGTTGGAGAATTTCAGTAGGCCAGCACCTATGTACTAGTAAGTGGATCGGCTAGTACAAGAGCTAAGGGGGTTGTAGCTCCTTTCCAGGAGAGTCTGGAGAACGAGAGAAGCTTGTAGCCTTCTGCAGGTAGAAGCCTGCGTACTGGTATAAGACTGCACCAGTACAAAACTATTGTAAAATAAGTTTCTTATTAAAAGAAGATAGAGACGACTTGCAGCAGGTGGTTTTCATCCACATTGGGTTTCCACCTTATATCATGGTGTTCATGTGTGCTTCCTGTGTGTGATGAGCTGTTCTATTTTACCGCACCTGCTTACTATACATATGGTTAAAGAAGTTCTGATGCACTAACTAAAGATCAAAATTTAATGGATTAGTTGAATCATAAGTAGTTTGGATATACTCTAGTTGCATTATACACAGTTGCGTTGAAGTAGCGTATATGTATATAAGTATGGAAATGAAAAGTTTTATTGATTTGATAATATTGATTCACCCCCCCCTCTCAGTATTATTTCCAACAATTGGTATCAGAGTAGGTCCTTTGGTAGAAGCTTGATCACTTGAAGGAGATCCATGGAACAATGGGAAATAATCTTAAGAAGGAAGCACCTAAGAAGAAGAAGACATCTCAAAAGAACTATGACAATGGGTGTATGGATTGGGGAATATGTAGAAGAAGCACATCAGGTTCAGAATCACTTCAGAATGAATATGACCAAGATCTATTAGGTATGAATTTTT
Organism: Pinus taeda; assembly: GCA_000404065.3. Taxonomy (NCBI): domain Eukaryota; kingdom Viridiplantae; phylum Streptophyta; class Pinopsida; order Pinales; family Pinaceae; genus Pinus; species Pinus taeda. Next base: position 52,763 of record APFE031690802.1, read on the forward strand.
TATCCTCTGGTGATACATCTATTTATCCTCTTAAAGATGATGAAAGTGATAGCGAAACAATTGAATTTGTGCTTATGGGTGAGCAAGAAAGATATCAAATAGAGGCAGTATTTAGAAGGCTTACATACAGAATTAGAGAACAACAGGATCTATTGAACAAAAGGGAATGTGCTTTCAAAGAAGAAGTTACCAAACTAAAAGCTCAACTAGAGGAAGGAAACAAGGTAAGGAAGTTACTCAAGGAAAATCAATGTCAAAAGTTGCTGGATGAAGTGACATCATTAAGAAATGAAGTCAATGAAAGGAGCACAACCATCAAGAAACTCAAAGATAGATCCAGTTACTATGAAAGGCTTGAAGCTACGATCCTCTTGCTAAAGGAAGATCTTGAAGAATCAAAGAAGCAGAATAAAGAACTACTCCAAGCTCTTGAAAAACAAGAAAACGAAGTTCTTGAACTAAGACATAAGTTGGAAGAAGAAAGAAAATTTGAAGAAAACATGAAGAAGAAGCATCGTGAAAGGGAAGAGCAACTTCAGGTTGAGGTAAATATTCTAAATGATAAATTATAAGAAAAGGATAAGCTCTTACGATTTTAAGATAGTACTAAGATCTTGGATGATATTCTTAGTAGTCAAAGGTCTCCTGCTATCAAAACTGGTCTTGGTTTTCATGGATCTGTTGAAAAAGAATCTAGTTCACAAAGTAAGACAAGGGAATCTAATGCAAAATCTGAAATGCTCAACAAGGAGATGAGAGGTCAACCCCATCAACAACCAAGGAAAGAAATTCTTCAAAGAAAATCTTTTGCTCCTCCGATGAATAATGTTGAATGTTATGTATGTCACAATCTTGGACATGTTGCAGCCAGATGCAGAAGAAGAATGGTTGAAGACCGTCATGCAGAAAGATCATCACATTCTAGGTATTTTAATGGATATTGTTTTTCTTTCAATATGTTTGGTCACAAAGCTATTGATTGCTACAGAAGGAATATGAAACATGTAAGGTGTTATGCATGTAACAAGCTTGGACATATAACAAAGGAACGCAGGAATAAAGTACGGGAACCATACCAAAAGGAGAAAACTTCATCACGCTTGAAGATATGGAAGAAGAAGGAAGTACAATCAGAAATATGTGGCACAACACAATATACTCACACACAGCACAACACAAACATAACAGACTCAGGGGGAGCCGAAAATATAAAACTGCAGTGTTCTACACAAGTTCCATAAATAGAAGTCGCGTATATACGCGAGTTGGCCATTGCGCAGTCACATATATGTCAGTCTGATGAAAAGTACTAGGGATAGGGCTTAGGAAAAAGGGTCTGATAGGATGCAATCCATTTGTTCTATTTAAAAATGGTTACAATCTACTGATGATGTGAGGAAATGTCTTGATACTTGTATGGTATTTAGAAGTTTTTTTGATCCTAACTTGATGATGATAATGCCTTGATACTTCCTTCTGATATATGCATGATCAGATCTGATAGTAAACAAGATGGCATAGGTTTAGGGGGAGTAAATAATCTTCTAATGCTACATTGTTGGGATTATGGTTAGTAGTCCTTGGTGATGATGCTTATATGGCTAAGTGATATATCTTGCTATGGTTATGAGTTGTCCATGACAAAATATCAATTTTTCTTGGGGTTACATAGTTGATGTTCAGATCAGATTTGTGGTTGATTCTCTGATAATGCATATATGGTGCTTACATGGTGATCTTCATCAGGATAAGTTGAAGTACAAAGCTTGTATACACATCTTCATTACTTGATGATGAGTCTATCATATGCTACTGTCATCATATGCATAAATATCATATAATATAGTTGATGCAAGTCTCCTATAGTTCTTGGCTCTCATGTGGATGAGGATTGCTGCGATTGATGATCTTGAGCTAAAGATACATAGTACTATATACAGTATGTTGGATACATGAATGATTACTCAAAATTGCAGTGTTGGAGACATGATGATGAGAAAATGACATATTGATACTTACATATGTTGATTGATACAGATGTCCCTGAATGATGATACATGGATGATATATAAGATCATGCAGATATTGATGTTGATGAGATGGCTATGATGTCTTTCAAGAGGATGAGTTGATATCTATATGCAGAAATACCTTGCTACAGGACATTTACAGGTTGCTGATCTGGAAATGGTTGTACGCGAGTTTTATGAAGAACATCCACGTATATACACAGGTTTATGTTGATGTAGTCGCGTATATGGTGTTTTTGAAGGAAATCAGTGGGGACAGACTCTGGTTGAAGGAAGTCTGATATGGGTCTGACAAAGACCATCTGAAGCAGGTTCACGGGGACCAGATAAACTTCTGATAATGCATCGTTGGCGTTATCTTAGAAGCTTTTGGTTCAAGTACTCAGCTGTTGTTGATTTGAAGTAGAACAAATGCAGAGGGAGAACATAAGGAGAACATGGTTGCTGATCTAAATAGTGATTGACAGATGCTGCTGATATTAGTTATTGATAACTTTCATAGTCTTGCTCTAGATATTTCGTCTCTATGTCATATATGTCTTTTGTTATCAAGGTCATGTAACGGCCTATTTTGGTTTCCCCACTATGCCTGGGATGAATGATGTAATGTACTTGTTTATCATGAGTAAAAATTCTGGTGTAAGCCCACTTGGATGGGTGGATGAGTCAATATTTGTATATCCTCACTTGGTGAGAGATGGATGTATGTATGAGTCCTTGGTGATAGAAGGTCATTAAAGATAGAGTATGCTTCTTGTAGAACATTTTTTTGCAGATCTTGCCTAAGTCAGGGGGAGCAGAATAACACCTTAGTAGTGCAGAGACTCAGCATGTACTCAGGGGGAGCATGGACAGATTGGTACACCTTGGCATATACAAAGGGGGAGCTCATTCAGAAATTTCAGCAGGCACTCAGGGGGAGTATGGACAACAAAGGAAGAGAATATCTTGGTCCACCCTTTGCCCTTGATGTCAAAGGGGGAGAGTGATTTGGTATTGTTGCCATGAAGTCCAAAGGGGGAGATTGTTGGCATTATGATACATATGTTATACTTGATGGAAAATCACTAATCTCAGATGATAAATTATAGTGCAGAGAAAAGTTCATGCACTTTCATGAAGAGAAAAGTTCCTTTCATGCAGAGAAAAGTTCACACACTTTCATGGAGAGAAACGTTCCTTTCATACATAGAAAATTTCATGCACTTTCATGCAGAGAAAAGTTCCTTTCATGCAGAGAAAAGTTCACGCACTTTCATGAAAAGAGAAGTTCCTTTCATGCAAAGAAAATTTCATGCACTTTCATGCAGAGCAAAGTTCCTTTCATGCAGAGAAACGTTCATGCACTTTCATGCAGAGAAAAGTTCACGCACTTACGTGCAGAGAAAAGCGCACACACGTGGGAAATATTATGGTTGGTTCATGGTATTAGTCCGAAAGTTTTTGATCCTATAGTTTTGGTCCCTGGTATTGCATCCAAAATATTTGAACCCAAGTATTGGGTCCGTGGTATTGTTTTGTTATGGTTTTGGACCATGGTATTGAGTAAGGCCTAAGACTATAAAAGGAGAAGAAGATCATTAGGCAAATGCATGGAAAAAGACTTGAATATCTAATGTAGTATGAGATCTAGTATGTAGAATATGGGTTATGATGCATTGCTTGATCTGAGCTAAGGAGGGATCTCACCAGTTGATGGAGAACAAGATCTAAGGATAGATCAAGATCAAATGGTTTGAAATGAATCACCTTTATATAGTTTGATCATGGATAGACTAGATCTGAATTATTGATGCATGTTTTATTGTACGCATGTTATGATTTGGGTATAACTGATGTCTGAAATGGACGCAAAGTCATGATTGAATATGTATAGATCTGTACACGGGTTGGCTTTGGTGAAAGCGCGTATATATGCGGGTTTGATTCATCGTAGTAGCGTATACATAATGAAGTATGATGTTTGAAGTTACAGTTGGGTTTGATTGTTATTGCAGAGTTCTGTAGTCTACTCTGTGTTCTGGTGACTATGTTGTTGACAGGGTTTCAGTGTTTCAGTGATTCAGAAATTGATGATGCTAGTATTGATTATTTTGTGCTTCAATGATATTTATGGGTCCAGTATGAAAATTGGATGAAACGTGGCCTTCAGATTATAGTGTTGTGCTTCAGGAGTATCTAGTCTGAAAATGTATGAAACGTGGTACCTGGAGGAAGAAAGAGAAGGTTGTTGTCTTCTGTAGGTTGGCACCTACGTACTAGTACATCAATTAGTACAAGAGCTAAGGGGGTGGTAGCTCCCTTCCAGTAGTAGCTGGAGAATGAGTAAAGGTTGGAGCATTTCAGTAGGCCAACACCTATGTACTAGTAAGTGGATCGGCTAGTACAAGAGCTATGGGGGTTGTAGCTCCCTTCCAGGAGAGTCTGGAGAACGAGAGAAGGTTGTAGCCTTCTGCAAGTAGAAGCCTGCATACTGGTATAAGACTGCACCAATATAGAACTATTGTAAAAGAAGTTTCTTATTAAAAGAAGATAGAGACGACTTGCGGCAGGTGGTTTTCACCCACATTGGGTTTCCACCTTATATCATGGTGTTCATGTGTGCTTCTTGTGTGTGATGATCTGTTCTATTTTACTGCACCTGCTTACTATACATATGGTTAAATAAGTTCTGATGCACTAACTAAAGATCAACTTTTAATGGATTAATTGAATCATAAGTATTCTGGATATACGCTAGTTGCATTATACACAGTTGCGTTGAAGTAGCGTATATGTATCTAAGTATGGAAATGAAAAAGTTTTATTGATTTGATAATACTGATTCACCCCCCCCCCTCTCAGTATTGTTTCCAACACTATTGACAAAGCATCCGAAGTTCAACTATTTCTTAAAGATAAAGAGGATAAAATCCTATTTTTGCAGCAACAGTTACAGTAGGCCAGTGTTAGCCAAGAAGCAGAAGAAAAATTGGTGAAGTTACAATAGGACTTCTAGCAAATGCAGTAGGGTTATCAAAACAGTCTATCCGAAAAAGAACAACATTTACAGGCCACGTTAGAAATGCACAAAGATGACCCTAAAGTCTCAGAATTTGACATAGAAGCCCTTGCCCTGAATGATCAACTCTTGCAACAGCTGGAAACGCTTTGCTAAAGAATATCGCAATGGAACTCTCACTGTGAAATGAGTGAAAAAATCACAAGTCAAGTCATAGATTTGCGACTTGATTATGATTTAATTTATAAGAAAGTTTATGACTATTTGGATTGGTAGGAATCAAAGGAAGGCAAGAAAGCAGGGTTTCCAAAGATCAATGAATCCCACAAAGACATGTTGTTTAATAAATGGGATGCACAGATCAAAAAAGTAGAACACGCAGCGGAAGAAGCAGTGACAACAACAAGCAATATCATTGACTGTGTCAATGAAAATCTACATAGAGCCAACCTAAAATTGGAAACTGCTCCAGGATTTCTCCCAAAAACACAGCAACTGCAAACGAGTTAGAGACAAAAAGCTGAAGAAAAGGTAGAGTTAATAAAAAATTTAACTAAGTTAAATTGGGACCCTTACTAGAAATATTTGGTGAAGCCACACAGTCAATGTATGACTCTAAAGTTCCTTACAATTTTCGCTGAGAAGATAGTGCCAGCGCTTGCTGATTCTGTTTTCGTAGGACAATTAAAATCGGAGGTCGGCCAATCGACACTCCTAAAGCCAATGTTAGATGCTTGCGACTTAAGAGAATAGATGCATAGTTGATCCTTATATACAGTTTCAATTTAATTTAATTTTATTTTTGCTTTAGATGAGGATGGTCATTTAAACCTCCTCCTATATTTTTGTAATAACTATTTTTAGTCTTTAGTTAGTAGTATTTAAACCCCTCTCATGTATTGAGAGAGGGGTCCAAAATTTATCAAAAACAGTTCTTTAGAACATGCACTTTTGCCCCATTGAGGAGGTTTTGATAAATGAATGGAACAAGATTTACTTATATCTGTGTTTAATTTCTGCTTCTGAAATGCACTTCTGTACTCTTAGTAGATATTGAATTATGAGAAGATAAATCTATATTGCTGAAGCTCATGAGTAGGACTTATTATTAATGGTACTTTTATCTCTTAATGATTTCTGCTTATGTGTCAAGTGATATGTTATTTTCAGTTGTTTATATATGAAGGCCTGAATGTTCAGTTACCATTTTTTCACTTTTGTGCGGTGGTAACTATTCCTTTTTATTCTAAGTGTATGAATAACTTATTATGTGATATGCTTATCATAATTGTTTCGGATAATTCGTTATATGAAACAATTTACTTTTAATGGATTCTTTTCATGTAGAAATTGAATAATCTTTATTACCAATCGATGTTGGAAACTATTTTAGATCGCATAAGTGAAGAGTTAATCCTGGGATAGTTTTTTAGAATTACATGTTTCCATTCATTAGAATAAAATTGCATATGTTAGATTAGATTAGATTAAAATCATTCTCTTTAGAAACTTTTAGGAAGGAAAACATCATCCCTTAGCATCATCACAAATAAATTGGGAAACTGGTCCCATTACCCCCAGTCGGAGCCACTATCCCAAACGAAAAAGGAGCTGCTTTCAAGGTCCGGACCGGGTGGTTATTCCCCTTGTTGTAGACCCGATTTTCAGGGCTTCAATAGTTAGATAACCCAATAAATTCAAAAAAAATAGCTGAAGATTACTCCCTAAAAGAATTTAAGTAGTAGCTAGTTGTTTCTTTTATGATATCCTAAAAATTTGTTGCACAATTGTCATTTCTATTGTTTGTTTTCCCAAATAGAGCTATTATATTTCCATTTATTTGCATCTCTCTCTCTCTCTCTCTCTCTCTCTCTCTAATATACTTTATAATATATAATAATATATATAAATATAAGAGAGAGAAGAGAGAGAAGAGAGAAGAGAGAGAGAGAGAATGTTGTTTTCAACTGCTGGTTGGAAGCCAAATGGCTAGCTTTGATCCTCCATTCTTTCTCGTTTCTAGCAATAAGTTACAATTTTATCCTTCCAATAATTTCACCTCCATCTTTTGGGCCTTTCCTAAATGCCCAAAAACCTCATTTTTATATAGTGCCTCGAGTCCTTATAGTTTCCTAACAAACTTGTCATATTTCTCTTTTTTGTCCTTAATTCAATTGTTGACACCTTATTTTCATTTTTCAAATATTTTTGGAATTGTATCATAGCTTATTCCCTTGATAATTCGTAGGATTTCTCTCAACATTTTATCTTTTTTATAAATTCCTCCTTCTTCATACATTTTGGATTTATCTTGAAGGGGATTGTTGGCTTATCATAAGAAATAGGTACTTCTCTTACAAATGGACATTAGCCTTTAGTCTCCTTTGGAGGTGATATGAACCTTGCACCTTAAAAATGATGATAAACCAATAATCATAGTCCTCTTTAAGGGGAAACATATTTTTACATTTAATACAATGTATATGACATGATTTGATGATTCCAAGACAAGGTCTCCTTAATATGTATATATATCAAAGGGTACAATTATAGTAAAATGGGGCCTTGAAAGGTGATAGCCTACACAAAAATGTAACAATGGAAATGTAATTACTTAATATATAGGGATTAATAAGGGTTTTTAGGGTTAGAATAGGGCTTATTTAGGGATTAACATGCACCTTCTATTCAAACAAGTGTTGTCCTCAACACTTGACTAACTTCTACTGATTTTTCATGAATACTTTATCTTTTGATGTCATCTCTTCCACTACTAAGTTCTTTTGTTTGATGAGGTACTCCACAATTAGTGGGTAACTTGAATGCTTAATCCTTGTTTCAAGGATTATTTATGCTTCTAGTATGATTCTACCTTCTTCATTTATATCTAGTACACTTCCTGGCTATAAATGAATATCATAGTCATGATCTCAAGTAGGCGGAATACCCTTAGGAATTCAGCCAAATACCTTGGAATGATGGTTGGGTACTTTAAGGAGATACCTTGAAATAGATGATGTTGACGTTTTAATTTTATTGAACATAATTTTCGCATTACACCCTAGTGTCCCTTTTTGAGTAATTTCATCATTCCATTAGAGCTTATCACTTTAGAGGGTTTCCTTGGATACCTCTAATCTCAACTTCCTTTCCTTCTAAGGTAAATATTATGAAGAGATCGTGAAAATTAAAGCTTGCTATTCTTAATGACCTTGGACTTGTAATACAATAGCAGAACCACCCATTTGTAATGCAATAATGGGACCATCCAATAAATACTTCCCCCACATTGATATTAATACTATGGAACTTCCCTAAACAATTTGTGGTACCTACATCTACTATCATTACTTAAAACACTAGTGTTGGATTTATGAAACAATTGAGAAGTTTTACTAATTTGTAATTGATTGGTTACGGTTACTACCAAAATTAATCAAAAGTGTTGCCTTTTTCTTTTTGATATATCCTTGTATCTTAAGGGTTTGTAGAGTATTGATATCGATATATGCATGACAATATATTGTTGGAGTATTCTCTTCTAGCTCTAGATCTTCTAACAATTCCAATTCTTGATCTTCTTCTTCTTCAAAGTGCATGTAGAATAATTTATTCTAACTACATTTATGCCCCTGATTGTACTTGTTGTCACAGTTGAAACATAGTCCATTTTCTCTTCTTTCATCCATTTGCTAATGAGTTAAGCCTTTCTAATTTAGGAGAGGGAGCATGATATTCTCTATAGTTATTAGTGACTAATTTTCGAGAGGCCATATTTTTACTTACAACTTTCCTTTCTAGACTAAATGCATGATATAAAGATTTAGGTTTCAAATAGATGTGCCTCATGTTGGATTATTTCCTTTAAAGTTCCAAAAAATAATTCTAACAAATTATCCTTTGAAATGTTCTTTACCCTAGGAATCAACTTTTGGAATTGTTGAATGTGTTATATAACTAGAACTTTTTTGAAGATTTATCAACTAAATAAATAATGTATTACTCTTAATATCCCCATAATGTTTTATCAATTCCTCTATAAAAATGGACAAAAATATAACATAGTCTTTTTTCCTTTCACAAATACATTGATACCATACATGTTGTGTTAGGTCCCCATAATATTAGTGTATCCCCCTTATTGTTATTGTTAGTGTATCCCCCTATTGTTATTGTTGTGACCATGTATCCCCCATATTTTATTTTTTTGCCCCATAGAAGCCCATTATTGTTATTCTTGTGCCCTTTATTGTTATGTAGCCTTAGATTATATTATGACCCCGTAGACTCCTATATATACCAAGGAGCTCTTATCATCTGAATCATCCAATAATTGTTCATTTATGTAATATAAAGGAGGTTTCCCCCTTGAAGAGGATAATTTTTAACTCTTTGATCTATATTTTGTTTTGTTTTGTGAGATGGTTGCATAACATTTGGTATCAGAGCTTTGGATTCTAGGGTTTCGCTGCTTCAAACAGGTCATCTTGGCATTTTTTTCTATAATTTTTTTTCTACAAGGCTTCAGACACTGAAATTTAGACCACATGGATTTACAATCATGGTGAACGTTGTGAAAAAAATTCAAATATCGGTTCTCTATAGTTTCTAGGATATGGTCCGAAGAAGTTAGGGTTTTTGTAGGCTCCAGAATTCAATCTCAAAGAAGTGACCTAGGGGAAATAACCATAAAATTCTCTCCAAGAATCAGATTTGAACTTATTAAAAAGTCACTAAAAGTGCACAAAATGTAGTTTTTCTTTGTATCATTTTCATGTTTGAAGGTCAAAAGAGTGACACATGGAATTCCATACAAGTTCGCTCTAGTAAACGAGTCTATAATCATGTCATCATGGGAGATTGGGGATAACTCTTTCTTGAAGAATTCAATCTTGGTCTAACTTGTGGGGTTGGAAAGAAAAATCAGAGGGCTACCATAAGACACAATTTCATACCTTGAAGAGTTGAAATTACATATTTACAACCATTTCAAGATCAAGCTCCTAAAAGCAAGAAAATGTGTGTATTGTTTAAAAAATGCATATCGTTTTTTTTGAAAAAATAGCTTGAAGTGAATCCAAAGGCATATTGAAGAAGAAAAATCAGTATTTAGTTCTGAAATCCTCCAAAAAAAAAATTCTACACCCATTAAGCTATCAGAAAGCTCTACTATGATTCATGAAGAGGAAGAATTGCAGCATGATATATCCAAATTATAGGACCAAGTACAACAAATTTCAGTCTCACAAAGAGCAACTAAAGATGAACTGAAAAGGTACATGGATGGATTAAAAGGGGACATGGATGGTTTGAAAGAAGAAATAAAAGGTGGAATGGATGGTTTAAAAGTAGAAATAAAAGGTGACATGAATGCTTTTAAAAACATAATTAAAAGCATACATGGAAGGTTTGACAAAGTTTTTGCAAGAAAGCCTTCCTAGTGGTGACAATTTGTTCCATGAAAATGATTTCAGAGACTTCAATATTGGGTTTAAGACCCTACACATTCCAAAGATATATATCATTAAGTTTTATGGAATGTGTCTTGTAACATGGATACTACAAATGGAGTAATATTTTGATCTCCATGATGTGTAGCACACACAAAAGGTACGCATTGCATCTTCATATTTAGAATATAATCATTTTCTATGGTATCGATGGCTTTGTTATTGTAAGACACTTGTCACTTGGTCATTTTTTATGGATGAAATGATATAACATTATGAGGATACAAAGAGCAACACCTTTTTTAGCCAATTGATAAATCTCAAACAAAAAAGTTCAATGGCGGAGCACATTGAGGGCTTCCAAAAATTAAATATTAGGTAACTGATATTCCATAGGAGCATAGGATTGATGTCATCATAGGTACTTTAAAGGATAATACCCAACATGAGGTTTTCCTTTGTGAACCTAATTCATTGGAGAAGGCATTCAGGGTAGCAAGAAAATTTGAAAGCGAAATTATGGCAATAAGGAAGTCTACCACTCACAACTATAAATATGGAAGTGGTGTTTCTCCTAGCCTTCCACAACCTACAAATTTGACGCCACAACAATCGAAGGAAAAAAGAGTTAAAGGGATTTGTTACATTTATGATATCAAATATACTAAAGGTCATAAGTGTGTTGAGAAGAAATTATTTTACATAGATTGCAAAGAGGAGGAAGAAAAGGAACAAGAAACATCAAAAGAAGAGGATATGCACCAAGAACCAACCCTACAAAAAGAATAAATGAATCTGACCATAACTTCTAATGCATTGGCTAGAATTACCATTCCTCAAAGTCTCAGGGTAGAAGGATATACCAAGAAGAAAAAGGTAATAGTGTTGATTGATTCGGGTATTGCCCATAACTTTATTCATTGTAAGATAGCCAATGAATTGAATTTCTTCTTATATCCAACACCATAGTGTCAAGTGATGGTTTCAAGTGGAGGAACTATAAATTTATTTGTAAAGTGCCATAATATCAAGCTAACCATGGGGAATATGTGTTGAATATTCCAATGCTTTCCAATTGGTGTTGTTGATGTTGTACTAGGAGTCCAATGGTTACAATATTTGGGGACGATAGATTTTAATTTTCAAGAACTTTTCTTAAAATTTTTCTAGGAAGGAAAGCAAGTTGAATTAAGGGGTATTGTAGGGAA
>APFE031690808.1:0-13113 GCA_000404065.3 Pinus taeda
CCCTCATCTATCTCTACCTCCCCCTCTCCCACACCCTATCCTCCTCCCTCCCCCATCTCCCACCTCTTCTCTCCCCCTCCCATCACTCCCACTACCACCACTTCTCTCTCTCCATCCCTCCCTCGCTCTCTCTCCCTCTCCCTCTGTCTCCCTATCTCTCCCCTTTTGTCTCTCCCTCCCTTCCTCTCTCCTTCTTCCTCTCCCACCATCTCCTCCTCCCTTGCCCCTCCCCCTCTCCCTCTCTCTCTTCCTCTCCCTCTCCCACTCTCTTCCCCTCCCCCTATCCCTCTTCCGCTTTCTCTCCATGCCTCCCTCCCACTCTCTCTCTCCCTCCCCCCCTCTCTCCCCCCACATATCTCTACTTCCCCCTCTCCCTAACCCTATCCTCCTCTCTCCCAATCTCCACCCCTTCTTCCCCTCCTCAATCCTCTAACATCCCCCTCTCTCTCTCTCCTTCTCCCTCCTGTCTAACTCTCCACTATCTACCTATCTCCCCCTCTCTCTATCTCTCCTCCCACCCCTTTGTCTGCTATCTTCTCCTCTCCCTGACAACTATCCTCTCTCTGCCATCTCTCTCTCCTCTCTCTCTCTCCCTCCCTCCCTTTCCTACCACCTGTTCTCTCTCCCCCTCCCTCCCCATCTCTCTCCACCTCTCTACCCATACCTCCCCCTTTGTCTCTCCCTCCATTCCTATCTCCCTCTCCGCCTCCCCTCTCTTTTCCCCTCCCTTTCTCTCACCCTACCTATCACTACCTCCCCCTCTCCCTCACCATATCCTCCTCTCGCCCCCATCACCCACTCCTTCTCTCCCCCTCCTATCACTACCCATACAACCCCTTCACTCTCTGCCTCCCTCCCTCTTTCTCTCTCCCTCTCCCTCTCCCTCTCCCTCCCTCTCCTACTATCTCCCTATCTCCCCCTGTCCATATCCCTTCCTCTCTCTCTCTCTCTCCCTTCCCCTCTCCCTGACCCAATCCTCCTCTCTCCACCATATCTCTCTCCTATTCTCCCTCTCCTACTCCCTCCCCCATCTCCCTCTTCTCCTCACTCTCTCTCCCTGCCTCTCTTCCCTCCTAACCCTTTTATCTCCTCGTCCCTCCCCATCTTTGTCTCTTTCTCTCTCCCCATCACTTCCCCTTTGCCTCTCCCTCCCTTCCTCTCTCCCTCTCCCTATCTCCCCCTCTCCTCCTCCCTTTCCCTTCCCCCTCTCCCTCTTTGTCTACCTCTCCCTCTCCCACTCTCTTCCACTCCCGCTATCCCTCTTCCACTCCGTCTCCCTCTCCCCTATCACTATGTCTCTCCCTCTCCCCCTCCCCCTCTCTATTCCCCTCCCCCTATCTCCCCCCACCTATCTCTACCTCCCCCTCTCACTCAAACTATCCTCCTCTATCCCCAAATCTCCCACCCCTTCTCTCCCCTCCCCATCACTCCCCCTACCACCCCTTCTCTCCCTGCCTCCCTCCCTCTCTCGGTCTCCCTCTCCCTCTCTTCGTATCTCTCCCACTATCTCCCTATCTCCCCCTCTCCCTCTGCCCCCCTTCCCCTCTCCTTGTTTCACTCTCTCTCTCCCCCTCCCCTCCTCTCTCTCTTTGTTTCTACCCCTACTACCACACACCCACTCCCTCTCTCTCTCTCTCTCTCTCTCTCTCTCTCTCTCTATCCCCGTCCTACCACACGCCCACTCCCTCTCTCGCTCCCTCTCCCTCTCTCTCCCACGCTCCTTACTCTCATTATCTCTCTCATTCTCACTATCACCATCATATCATCCAACAACCTAATTTAGGATGTCATTTAACAAACAAAAACATAATCATGGGTATCTTAATCCTATCATCTAACATATATAATCCACATCATGTAGCAAACAAAAGCTTCTTATCAATTGGAAATGAATAATCATGATATTACTTGAGGAACACAATCATTATATAACCTAAGAAATAATAAAACAAATACATACATAATTTTATACAAATTGAACTTGCAAAAAATATCTACACATATTATCTAATTAGCAAAAACACAACTATCATATCACATAAATAAACAAAAAATGTTTTCAGTTAAAAAAAAAGTTTTTCTAAGCCTCTTTTCACATTTAAATAAACAAACACATACATTTTGCATGTCTTATAAAAATAAAACAATTCTACTCATAAATAAATTATTCTATATCATCCAATTTGCAAAAAAAAAAATAATTTAATATAATTGAATGTTGAATAAGTTAAATATTTACTTTACCCTAATGGAAATCTTCCCTAAAAATATAAGTCAATTAAAACCTAGGATATTGAAAATCTTATGGAAGAAGCGGCATTGGATCCTTTTAAGAAACCATGGGATGATGATAGTGGGAAGAAACTACTTCGTAACCACTTGAAGAAGATAATCAAGATATGTGGAGGAGTCTAGAAAATTCATGCCAACTTTTACTTTCCCAAACATCTAAATTGATCAAAATTTTAAAAATACAAATATTTCATTGATTGCAAAATTTAAGGAAATATTTTTAATAAACAAAAAATTAAAATTACATGAATGCTAGTATTTAATAAATCTAAAATCACAACCTAATTTAAATAACAAATTTCATTCTTCTACATATATAAATATAGATATTTCAATAATAAATTATAAAACTTAAACTAATAAACTTTATATATATATAACTGGCTAACATCGAATTAATAATTTGGCTAAGCTAAACTAAACTTCTTAGCTACATAATTTCATACAAAAATTTAATACACATTACACTCTATGATATGGATATAATAAAAAGAAACATATTTAAAAAATAAAATTTCTTTTAAATAAATCATTAAATTAGAATATTGACCCAATAAAATAAAAAAGAGCAATAATTATCTACCAAATTTATAAATTGAAATCTGTTAATAATCAATTGCATTGATTCAACCTGTTAATAATCAATTGCATTGATTCTATATGCATGTGACTTAACTTACATGTGCGAGGCAATAAATAGATATAGTTTTAAAATCCTAGTTGTATTCCATTGAATTTCCAATGTTTTATATCGGGTTTTAATTTCTTTTTCCAGCTATTATCTCTAACAAAGAAGTTGAGAGATTTCCATCCCCGTTCTATGTTTCCCAAGGATTGGATTGGAAATATGCCAAAATGCTCAGGACGGAAGGATTTTTTAAATTTCCCACTACAAGAATTCCACAAAAAGACTCAAACACTAGATTTGACAAAGAAGACTCAAACACCAAGAAGCTTTTCCCAGATATTGTGGGAAAAGGAGAGAGTGAGGCTTTATGACAAAGAACATTACAATAAGATTAATGGAGTTGTTTATCAAAACTAAGGAAAAAAATCCAATGATAACATTAGATTATTAATAAGTAATTAATGCCATTAAAAACCAAGAAAAAATCTAAAAGATGGAAAGAAAACAAAAAAATTATCAGAAATTAATGGGATTGCTAAATAACAATTAAGATTAAAAAATTAGTGATCAAGAACAAATTTATGAAGAATTAATGGGATTCCTGAATAACAATTAAGATTAAAAGACAAGTAGAGAGATTAATGAAATAGGGAGCAATAACAATAGAGAATAAATATTTTAAAAAATTGGGCCATGTAAGTAGTGGAGGAGGAATTAAAAACATTGAGGAAGAATTGTAAAAGAAATGAAAATTGGAAATTCTACTCCAATCTATGGTAGATTGGAAACCAAAATGGAAGAATAAATCACGAATATAATTATGACCCAATAAATCACGAATATAATTATGAATATAAAATAAATAAAAGAAACATACCTTTCGATCGTGGTTGTAACCAATAACACTGCTAACGCTCTGCCGTGTATGCCTTCATCCATCCCTGGGTCGACTTTCATTCATTCATTGGCTGATCTTCTTCGTTGACTTCAGATTTAAATAACATCCAATATCACTGCTAACGCTCTGCCGTGTATGCCTTCATCCATCCCTGGGTCGACTTTCATTCATTCATTGGCTGATCTTCTTCGTTGACTTCAGATTTAAATAACATCTGCTCTGACAAAATAGATGGACAAACCCACAGGTATATGAATGAAGAAAATCAATACAAAAGAAGCAATCACAATGCAAAAGACAATGAAAAGAAAGATAGATAAAGGATATAAGTGTGTATTTCATGTGCCTTTGCTACCAATTAGAGACATCGCCTCCATGCATCCCTGGGTCGACTTTCATTCATTCATTAGAGACATCGCCTCCATGCATCCCTGGGTCGACTTTCATTCATTCATTAGCTGATCTTATTGGTCGAATTCAGATTTAAATAACATCCGTTCTGACAAAACAGAAGGACAAACCCACAGGCATAGATTCACAGACACGAAGCACTTCCACTTCAAATACAATCAAATATCCTACACAAGACGACGAGTCAATGCAAATGATGAAACATCTATGCTCTTCTCCATGAAACACTACAGTGTACAGATACACAACAAAGACACAATTTACACAGAAACAGATTTACACAGAAACAGAGAAACCAGCAGAGAGTTAAAGGAGCGGATCCCAGAGAGTTAAAGGGGCGGATCCCACGCCATCCTTCATGTACATCAAAAAAACTGTGATCCGTTGACGGAGCGAATCCCAGGCCATCCCTCTTGTATTTCAATGCTACACTGTAAAGATACACAACAAAGACACAATTTACACAAAAACAGAGTAACCAACAGAGAGTTAAAGGAGCCGATCCCAGAGAGTTAAAGGGGCGAATCCCAAGCCATCCTTCATGTATTTCAAAAATGCTGTGATCCGTTGACGGAGCGGATCCCAGGCCATCCCTCTTGTATTTCGAAAAAGATGTGATCCGTTTAAGGAGGAGCGGATCCCAGGCCATCCATCTTGTATTTCAAAAAAGATGTGATCCGTTTAAGGAGCGGATCAACGTGTAAACAGAAAAGCTTGAGATGCATTTCTTGAACATCTTGAAAGTCTATCCACGTAGGGAAAAATTGGAAACCAAGTCATCTATCCACGTCGGCGCAAAATTGCAATGTTCAGCTTTCCAATTGAATTTGAATTTAAGACGGAAATTTTGATAGTCAATAACGTAATCATGGCGCAGCCCCTTTGTGGTCTTCTCCTTTTGTTGTCCACGCATTCAATATAATTGACCGTATTTATCTTTTTACTTCAACAACAACTTCATCTATTTCCAGGTCATCCCTCCTGTATTTCAAAAAGTTGAGCGGATCATCGTATATAAAAAAAAGCATGGGATGCTTTTCTTGAAATTCTCGTGCAAAGCAGTTGGTTAAAACATTCACATTCTTTTGAAGAGAGCGGATCACCGTATATAGCGAAAAAGCGTGAGATGCTTTTCTTGAAATTCTCTTGCAAAGCAGTTGGGTAAAATATTGAGATTCTTTTCAAAAAATTATCTTCACATTCACTGTAAACTTGGAATCTGCTTGAATTTTTTTCATATTTTATAAATGGTAAATGGTAAATAGTACGTATTTTATGAAATAATTTTGGCAAACGCTTTTTTTGGTCCTATATTTTTGGAATGTGGTTCAATTTCAATTTGAATTTAAGGTGGAAATTTTGATACTTTGTAAATACAATATTTTATCTAAGAATTTTGAGGAGAGTGAACTTGGAATGTGTGAGGTCTAAGCAGAGATCCTTTTTCTCCACTGATTCACAACCACTATCAGTTAACTACTATTAGTTCACTAATGAGGGACCTCAGGGACCTAGCTTACACAGTGACAGGCTACACATGTGATTCACTAGTGCGAGAAAAAAATAATAGTGTATTCATATTCTAGGAGGCCTGTACAATTGCACAGAATTTTAGTGAACCTGTTGCTTCAATATAACTTCAATATAATACGAAGTCGGCAAAATTGCAAATAATTTCAGTAGAAACCTTTCACGAGTTTAATATTAAGTGGGATTTACAATAAACAAAAACTAGTAAGCCTGCGAAGTTGTGCATAATTGAGTGGAAAATAGTTATTTCAATATAATATTGACTAGCATTTACAATACATAATAACGAGTAATTTGTGTTCATATTCTCTAGCTGCAACTATATAGGGCCAAGAACTATATTAACTTGTTTTTCTCACTTATAATGTGTATGATTCAATTCTATTGGAAATTGAAACAACTATATGTTATGCTATTCAAAGTATAACACAATCTAGTTAAATTGTATAGCACAATCTAGTTAAATTGTAATATGTGAAAGTTTGTAGAAACATTTAAAAGTAATTTTTTCTCTTTCAAATTTGATGGGATATCCAATGTACTTAATTAAGAGAAAATTAGAGGTACGTTGTTGGACAACAGACAAGCATATTGACTAGATCATGAACTAAGATCATGTAAGACATTTTATGATTAATGTAAGAATGTTTAGTTTTTTCTCATGGAAAAAAATAAAAAATAAAAAGTTTTATATAGTTTCAAGAATTATGTTTGAATTTTTTTAGTACTAGAGAATTTAAAATGATGTTGTTTATTAATTAGGTGAACAAAGTATTACTATAATACAACCTCTAATAATTATAACATGTGTCACGATACATTCAAATAAGCTAACATTATATGAAACACATTAATGTAGTTATGTTACTTAACTAATATAAGTTAAAATTTGTAAGTATTGATAAGAGTAAACCATTAATATTATTACTCATAGTAAGAATTAATGGTAGTTATCATCATGAAAAAAATGAGATAGCCAAAAAAAATATTGTAATTAAATTATGTTAGGAAAATAATTTTAAATTTAAATTATTAGAATATATTAAAAATTATATCTTTATAATAATTTAAATTTCTAATATAGTATTACAATGTATTAAAAGGAAATAAATATGTGTTAGAACAAATTACAATGTAGTTGAAGAAATTGAAGGTAGATGTTGAATCATATTAAATAATTTCTTAAATTCAAAAAATTTAATGTAGCCATAATTTTAATATGGTCAATAATAGAAATAATAAATTACAGATTATTTTAAAATTAATAGAATCAGTTCCATGTATTGATCTACCCTTTATTGTACAATTATAAATGAGTAGTTGTTAGTGTTTACAAGTAGCAAAACCACATTGTTAAATGTGGTTGATATACACAATAAGCTACAACTTAATATATACTATATTATAAACTTATAATAATATTATAAGCTCACAAAATATTAGAAAATGCAACATATTATTCATATTATAAACCCAAGGGGTTATAAAGCACAACCAAATTAATAAATGTGGTTAATACACACTGGTAAGCTATATCAATCACATACATAAACATACTAGTAAATGTAGTTGAAATAACCAAATAAGCATTAACTGTATAGATTTAACATCCATATTAATATTGATAATGATAGACAGATATAAATAAAAGTAATATTATTAAAATAAAAATTATATTATATGATATTATTAAAAATAATTGCTATTATTATTATTTATTTTTTAAAATAATTGTTATTATTATTATTTATTTTTTAAACCCTATCATTATTATAAATCTAAGGTACTAATATTATTAACTCTTTGGATTACGAATCCTAATGACTAATATTATAAATCCTAGGGATTTTTAAAACGAAAGGATTATAAACACTAACGATTATATTTTTAATAAAGGGATCAATAATATAAGACATATGGATTTATACTATAAACCCAATGGATCAATAAACCCAAAAGATGAACAATATATACCCAACGGATTATATATATATATATATATAACTAATCATCATAAACACTTATAAATATATATATTTGAAAGGAATAAAACATCATATATTAATAATTTTGCTATCATATACTTCTAGACTGTGTTATTTATAATAATAAATTTGATGGACATTAATAGTAGCATACAAATATAACAAAGAAAAACATATGTGGAGACATATTTTAAATAATAAACATTATTTTCAGTAAGTCATTAAAAGAAAATATTGGTGTTGGTATAGACAACTATGGACTTAAATAAAACATAATAATAATTATCCAATAAATTCTTAAACCAAAACACTTTTAGTAATCACTCTTGTTGGTTCTATATTCATGATGTTGGTATAGACAACTATGGACTTAAATAAAACATAATAATAATTATCTAATAAATTCTTAAACCAAAACCCTTTTAGTAATCACTCTTGTTGGTTCTATATTCATGTCGTCTACCTATAGTTTAGTCTACTGGAGGGTAGAATTATGATCTAGTTGGATGGCACCACATCTCCTTGAATTTATGGTTTACGTTGGAAGGGGTACATTTTATTTATCCTTAGGTTTTGGTGGAGAATGGAGGATCTATATTGGGAGTTGGGGTGGATTGATCATTTGATTGGGGCTGTGTCACTTGAATATAACCTGTGGGAATTGTGAGGTGTGGTTGTACACCATTATCCTTTGGATCAAATTCCACCAAACAAGTGGCTTTCATATTTTATATTTGGTACAGCTGTGGGGAAGAAGAAAATATTATTTTTTGTATCTTCACCATACATCACCATAAACCTTGATATATAGTTGATAAATGCACCATGGGGCTAACCATAGTCCACCTAGGTTATACGATGCCCTCCTAAGGAGGCTTTAGGTTACAACACTACAAAGTCGAAAATACACTCCTGAGTCCATAAAAATGAAAAAATCTTATAGAATCCATTCTAGTAATATTTTAGATTGATCAACTAGTGCTAACATAATGGGAGTAGGTATAAGGTTAGTAAGTCCAATAAATTATATTTCATATTTGGTCATGACATTTATTGTGAAACTCGGGTCAAGAAATGTATTTGGAATAATCATTTTTCCCAATATAAATGGTCATTATTATATTACTAAGGTCATCAAACTTATTAGGTGGGGTTTTTGCTAGCATTACTTATGACATCATCCCTACAACATTAACAATGGGAGGATTCCTAGTTTTCCAACCAATACTTTTTACACATATCTCCGTTACATTTTTAACACAAATTGAGATGTCCTTGATCATTCTAAGAAATAGAATACTAAAAGAAATATTTTTCAATTACGTCATAAATTCAAAATTAATGTTGAAAATGTAGGAAGAAAAGTCTCTATTTCAATTTTTCCTTAATTAAAATTGACGAAATTAGAAATTTCAATTTTAGTTGAATACTTGGAGGTAGTTAACTGATGTGACTTTGCTCTTATCACTCAGTTAACTGAGAAAATTAAATTTGGAGAGACTTAAGTACAGTTATACAGATTTCTTGTTAATTTGTAGCAATGTATTTTAATTAATTTAAGTTATTGTCAGTTTAACTAGTTCTAATTGTTAGAAGAACTAGTGGAGGTCAATTTTTGAGTATATTTGATGTTTCCTTTTGCATGAAAATGATTCTTGTTTTATACGATGAATTAACTTTTGTAGATGATAGAGTAACATCATGTCTTGTGATTTAGTAAATTTCACGAATTTTTTTTAATATACACATTAATTTCTACACCTAACAAATGGATCAATTTTATCTACATAATTTTTTTTTATAAATTAAATAACATAGAAATGAAACACATAAAATATTAAAGACACACAAATAAAAAAAATCCATAAAACGAGAGAGACAGATATACAAGGCTCACCCAATTTGGGGTACATCGGCAAAGAAATAGTTATTCATTCCTTTTATATAATATAACAAAATGAAGGGACAAAACCTTCAAAAAATATGTTGTAATTTCCTCTTCACCATCACACAATATCCTTTTTTTCTTTCAACTACAATAATACAGAGTCGAAATACAATTCCCTCATAAAAACTCACGGTTGCCATCTAGGAAAAAAAGCTTAGATTAACATAAATTATATCGTCAAATATTCCACCTAATGAATAACCTAAATTGGCTAAAAAATTACATTTTTTACAAGGAAATTTGTATCTAAATTTATCCACGAGGGTACTTCCCCGAACCTTAGGGAGAGGGGGGATAAAATCATGCTAACACCCCCTCACGATGATAGTGTGGGCCAAGTGCCCCCACACCCGCTTGTCGGGGACTATGATCCAAACGTGGCTAAAAAGTGACCTCTAAATGAAGAATATAATTAGGTTCCACACCCAACAATTACCCACTGAGAGACTAATCTTTAGCACTCCACCACTGCTTCACTTATTGGACAATGCTTCCACCTAGCCTTGTTGTTTATCATCTTTACCATCATACTTGAAGTTCAATTGAAATTTATTAGAATATCAATGTATCCTTAGTTACCACCTTTGTTAACATGTATGTAATATTTTGGCTAGTGTGTATCTTTTTGAGCTTCAATTTTCCATCTTATAAAAATAATTTTATGAAATGGTAATTGATCTATCTATTTTTCCTGTTAGAATGAAATGTTGAGTTCTCTGAAACATGAATGACACTCTAGTTATCACTGTATAACCTTTCAATCTCCTGCTTCTTTCCCAAATGGTCCATAAACGTTTGTAACCAAATCATTTCTTTACTCAAAACCGTAGCAACAACATACTCCACTTCCATCGATGAAAGTGCAACAATGAATTGAATTTTAGAAAATGAAATTATTTTTGTTAAACCTATCATATGGTGCTCATAGTATTATCTCTATCACCTTCCATGTCTACATCAACAGATCCCCGTAGAGCAATGTTTAAACCTCTAAAACATAATGCTTAATTAGTGGTGCCTCTCAAATATTTGAGAATCCACTTCACTGTCATCTAATTCTCTTTTCCTAGATTGTCCATATACCTTCTCACAACTCCCATTACATGTGAAATATGAGCCCTTGTACACATCATTGCATCTATTAAACTTCGAACTAATGATACATATGGAACCTCAGACATATAATCCATATCTTCCTCAGTCTTGGGACACATATCCATACATATTTTGAAATGTCTAGCCAAAGGTGTATTAACATATTTTTCATTATACATTTTAAATATTTCCAACACATTATCTATGTACTCACTCTAAGACAATGTTAATTTTTAACTTTTCTTGTCTCTAGTTATTCTCATATGAAGGATTTTCATTCGAACACCAAAATCCTTCACTGCAAATGAATTAGCAAATTTTTCTTTCAGCACATTTATATTTTGCATGTTATATATTGAAACAAGCATGTCATCTACTTAAAATAACAATATAATATAGCTTCCATGATTCTACCTTTTTAGATAAACACAATGGTTAGACTGACATCTAGTATAACTTTGTTTAGACATAAACATGTCAAAGTTTAGATATCACTACATAAAACTGTCCTAATGATTTTATGGTTTTCATAATCATATAAATGATAATGAAAATCATTAACACCATATCCAGTGAAGGTACACTTCTTTGATTTTTCCTCAAGACTTGTTCTACTTTATTAATGTGGACAAATGCTTCACGACCAAAATTCTTTAGAAATGAGTAATTTACCTTCTTACATGTACATGTCTCCTCTAGAATTCCACTGTAGAAGGAACTTGAAGCCCATTTTTTTATAATATAAATAACAATATCAATATCATTTTCTCGACATTGTAGAGGTAATACTCTTCCTCTCTCTCATTCTCCATGTCCCTATCTCTCTCTCTCTCTTGATATCCTCCTCCTCCCTCTCCCCTTTCTCCCTGTCTCTTGCATTCATTCCCTCTCTACCTTTCTTACTCCTTCTCCCTTAATCCCTCTCTCTCTTCTTATCTTCCATCCTTTCTCTCATTCTCTCTACTCCTTTCCCTCCCCTGTCTCGCTCTCTCCCTCTCTCTCTTCTTATCTCTCATCCTTTCTCTCATTCTCTCTTCCCCCTTCCCTCCCTTGACTCTCTCTCTCCCTTAAATATATTTAAGTCCAGCAGACTCTCTCTCAATCATCTCTTACCCATTCACCCCTCTCATTCTCTATCTCCATGTCACCATCACTACTTCACTCTCTCTCCGCTAATCCTAAAACTTATACCCTAGATCTAATTTTGAAACGTGATTTCACTTAACGTTACTTAGCATTAAGTGAAACTAATTCTTTCAACTAAAATATATGGTGGTAGTATACAACTTTATATACATCATAAACATGGAATCAATTTTAAAATATTAATAAAAGAAGCAAAACCCATTGTGTCATTTAAAGTGCAATTTAAAAAATTAAAATAAAAACATATTTTTTTAAAAAAAAATGGATACATCACTTAACATTAATTAGCATTAAGTGAAACTAATTCTTTCAACAAAAATATATGGTGACAATATACAATTTTATATACATTATAAACATGAAATAAATTTTATAATATTAATAAAATAATCACAACCCATTATGCCATTTAAAGTGCAATTTTAAAACCTAAAAATATAAACATAAATTCTAGCAATTTTTTCTAAATCATACATTGTAACATTATATTTTGATAAAGTAATAATATCCTTGCAATATTTAAATGTATGTTAAATAAATATACATTTTCATCTTTAGAAATAAGAGGATTTACATAAAAATAATAATCAACATAAATTAAATAACAAATTCATATTACCTTACACCAAAAATATATATTTGATCATAAATAGAACTGAATACAATTTTATAATAAAAAACAAATAAATAAATATATGATTATAAAAAATACAAATTTATAATATATATGTATACAGAAGTTAATAATTTAAAATATATACAATGTGAAGCAAACACATTTCTTTTTATATAAAAAAAACCATGAAAAAATTCACTATATTTTTTTTAATTTATTTATATTAAAAAATTAATAATATAATTTAAATTGTAAAACAAAAAAGAGTGGAGCATCAGAGATAATAATAATAATTTACTGGAAAAAAAAACCAATAGAGAATCCGGATATAATAAAATAGATGGAGTTAAAACAAGAGAAACTATTAAATGCGGTAAATACATACTTACTCCATTTGTAAAAACCATTTAACAAAGTTTGAGACTTGACTACAATCTGAAAAGACAATTTCTCAATTGAGTCTTCCCTGAGGAGAAGATGATGGACGGAACGAAGTTTTTAAGGACGGAAAGCATTGGAGTAAGATCTGTGAGTGTTCTGACTAGCAACAATTTGAAATCACAA
>APFE031690817.1:0-17691 GCA_000404065.3 Pinus taeda
GGGGTGTGAGCCTATAGGTTGGAGGTTCCTACGGTTTGGCACCTTAGTATGTTAATGGTACCAGATGTGTACGCGGATTTGGATGAGTTATTACCTAATGGTGTTGAAGCCCAAACTCGGGGATGACCCATTGTTGAAAGAAAAAGAATGATGTGTACACCTGGAATACTTCCAAACCCTAGCTCGGGTATCCACCATCAACACCAAACCATAACTAGAAAACGTGGTCTAGCGAGGCATCACACTAAGCCACTTGTCGCCATGTCAAAGGGTGCACACCAAAGTAGCATGAATACCACAAAGTCCATCATTAATTTCTCACTTATATCATCCAAGTCCTCTAGGAGATTTTCTAAGTTTACATTATAAAATCTCTTCCAGCATAGTGATCCAAGGATCCATGTGAATAATCTAGGGCCTAAGTGGGGGCTAAGATGCATTCTAGGTGTTTAGGGAAAGTCATGCAAGCTAGTTTGTGTCCAATGTGAAATAAGGAACCTCAATTAGTACAAGAAGTTATATTTTAGTGAAGCAGAGCTACAAAGGGGAGGCCCATATGTCTAAATACAGTTACAAAACTTCGTTACAAGTAGATTTGATTAAAGGAGTAAAACAATCGAAATGTTTGCCAAATTTTCTGAATTTTCTTGAATTTCTTGAATCATGTGCCTAATCTACAATATAAGGTATTGAATTCAAGCGTTCACTTTCCAACTTTTACACATGTAAAGAGTTAAATCCTTCAGTGATGCTCTCTACATTAATGGGCTTGAAGTGTTAGACAATTCACATGATGAGGATTCTTGTTGTCCAAGCTGAACATATAGTGCATGGATGCTCTTACTCAACGCATATGCTCCAATGCGATATAATATTTACTTGGTCAAATATCCTTTAGGCCAAAATTCCATATTTCATTACCCACGAGAATGTTAAAGGGGAATGTTGTGGATGTGTTGGTGATTTCTTATTTTTTTTGCCAAGGAATTCTTAAGGTGGATGTTCTTGAGTTGGCTGCTTTGCCAAACATATGATCCTAATGGAGATATGCTAATTGTTGCCAACTTATTATCTTTTGGAGAAATATTGGCAAAGCTTGACGTAGGGATGCAACGACCCTTGGATGTCATTCATTAGACACCCTTAGTTTAAGGCTATGGACCACATTATTGTTAGTGGGCGCCCACTAACACTAAAGTGGCCCATAGCCTTAAATTAAGGGTGTCTAACGAATGACATCCAAGGGTCGTTGCATCCCTACGTCAAGCTTTGCCAATATTTCTCCAAAAGGTAATAAGTTGGCAACAATTATCATATCTCCATTAGGATCATATGTTAGGCAAAGCAGCCACCTTAAGAATTACAAGAGAAAGAGTCGGGCTCTCACTCTCCAAGGTGTACACATGTCAAGAGATCAATCCTCAAGTGTTGGACTCTCCAAGCATGGGTTCCAAATGTCAAGCACTTCTCATAGAGAGATCCCTTGTTGTCTGATTCAAGCATCCAATCATCCAATCATCTTACTCAACAAATTCTACTCACTATTATATTAAATTTGCATTTGTTCCCAACATTAGAAACTTCTTAGTTTCCATGGGAATATACTCTAAAAGTGAGATCTACATGTATAAAAATTGTGGGCATCAGGGTACTTTTGTTTGACAACAAATGAAGTTACAAGTACGTACCAACTAGCTTATCAAAAGTTGACACAGCATGTCCATTAAGCTTGAAAAATATTAGGACACTTGGAATGCTTTTAAATCCTAGATAGGGTATCCACCATCAACAACAAACAATAACTAGCAAACATGGTATAGGAAGGCATCTCACTAAGCCACTTGTAGCCACTTCAAAGGGTGCCCAACAAACTAGCATGAATACCACCAAGCCACCCATTAATTTCTCACTTATCTCTTCGCCACATATCCTAGTTCCTTGTCACCCAAATACATCAAACCCTAGTAGATCATGTCTTCTCTAGATTTTGGTTGTTACAAACCCTAGCTCCTTCAACCCTCACATCAATACAATTATAACGACTCTAATATAGTCTCATTAACAAAACACAATTATTTGTTGACTCCTATATTCAATTTACAATGATGGGTACAAGATGCTAAATTAGCATAGATGAGCAACACCATAAACTACTCTAATCTCTATGTGAATATATGGTAAAAATTAGATCCTCAACTATAGAAATTGTGGATAGAAATGTACTTCATTTCTACAAACAATAAAGTTATAAGTACAGGCCAATTAACCTATGACAAGTTGGTACATGTCGTTCATGTTTGTCACAGGATAGGACACTTCAAATGTTTCTAAACACTAGCTAGGGCATCCGCCATCAACCAGAAACCATAACTAGTGAAGATGACCTAGCATGGCAACACACTAACATACTTGTAGCCACTTCAAAGAGTGAACAACAAACTCACATGAATACCTACAAGTCCACCCTTGATTCCCCACATGCATATCCCGACGAACCTTAGGTGCGGAAAAGGGTGTACATTGCCTATGTGCAGGTTGATGGGGGATGTGAACCAGGAGGTTGGAGGATTCAAGGGTTTGATATAAGGACTTGGAGCATACTTGGCAAGTTCAAAGAGCAGCAACAACTCTTCGAGCCCAGGATTCTGAGAACGTCTCTTTCCGGTTGACTAAGATGCCTTGGAGGTAGTGGCATAGGTTGAGGGATTGCAAGTGCAGAGAGGGGTGTGCATTCTTGGGTGCAGGTTGATTGGGGGTGTAAGCCTATAGGTTGGAGGTTACTATGATTTGGCACCTTAGCATGTTAATGGTACGTGATGTGTACGTGGATTTGGATGAGTTATTACCTAATAGTGTTGAAGCCCCAACTCGGGGATGACCCATTGTTGAAAGAAAAAGAACAATGTGGACACCTGGAATGCTTCCAAATCCTAGCTAGGGTATCCACCATCAACAACAAACCATAACTAGAAAACGTGGTCTAGCGAGGCATCACACTAAGGCACTTGTAGCCACGTCAAAGGGCGCACACCAAACTATCATGAATACCACGAAGTCCATCATTAATTTCTCACTTATATCATCCAAGTCCTTTAGGAGATTTTCTAAGTTTACATTATAAAAGCTCTTCCAGCATAGTGATCCAAGGATGCACGTGAATAATCCAGAGCCTAATTTGGGGCTAAGATGCATTCTAGGTGTTTAGGGCAAGTCATGCAAGCTAGTTTGTGTCCAATGTGAAATAAGGAACCTCAATTAGTACAAGAAGTTATCTTTTAGTGAAGCAAAGCTACAAAGGGAAGGTCCGTATGTCTAAATACAGTTACAAAACTTCGTTACAAGTAGATTTGATTAGAGGAGTAAAACAATCTAAATGTTTGCCAATTTTTCTGAATTTTCTTTAATTTCTTGAATCATGTGCCTAATCTACAAGATAAGGTATCGAATTCAAGCATTCACTTTCCAACTTGTACACATGTAAAGAGATAAATCCTCCGGTGATGCTCTCTACATTAATGGGCTTGAAGTGTTAGACAATTCACATGATGAGGATTCTTGTTGTCCAAGTTGAACATATAGTGCATGGATACTCTTACGCAAAGCGTATGCTCCAATGCGATATAATATTTACTTGGTCAAATATCTTTTAGGCCAAAATTCCATATTTGATTCCCCACGAGAATGTTAAAGGGAAATGTTGTGGATGTGTTGGCGATTTCATATTTTGGTTGCCAAAGAATTCTTAACGTGGATGTTGTTGAGTTGGTTGCTCTGCTTAACATATGATACTAATGGAGATATGCTAATTGTTGCCACCTTATTACCTTTTGGAGAAATATTGGCAAAGCTTGACGTAGGGATGCAACGACCCTTGGATGTCATTTGGAACCCATGCTTGGAGAGTCCAACACTTGAGGATTGATCTCTTGACATGTGTACACCTTGGAGAGTGAGAGCCTGACTCTTTCTCTTGTATATTGCAATGACCCTTGGTTGTCATCCATTAGACACGCTTAGTTTAAAGCTATGGACCCTTGGCTTTGATAAGGTATTTGTGGTATAGTTTTTTGGCCAACATGAATTTGGGGATGCCTTGGAATGATTGCCCAGATGGAATTTGCATCATTCCAATACTAGGCTAACTAGTTGACACTTGTGGCATGCTTTGAACAGGTTGGTTAACTCGCATCTATGGAATAGTCTAACCAAGTGGGTTAAGTCGAGTTTGTAATACACCTTGAATAGGATGGATAGAGGGAATTTGAGAAATCCCCGGTATCATTTGACTAGTTTCTATTTGGGATACAACTTGATCAAGTTGACCCATTTGAAGCATAACTTGGGCGGGTTGAGGTATGGATAGAATAGATTGACAAGTAGGAACCTGAGGCATAACCAGAGTAGGTTGAGAGGTCGTGATTTGAGTTAAGACCAAACCAAGTTGAATAGACAAGGTAGGATTCCAAGGAGGAGAAACCATTACTGGAAATGGGGAACCCATAGGAAGAGGACTCGAATAAGGCAGGGCACCAACATGCAACATCTGATCAGCATACGAGAAAATTCTAGCAAAATATTGACCCCTAGTTGAAGGATAAGGAGTGAATAGAGGCAACTACACCCTAGGGGGAGGGTTCCAAGTATAGGATGGAGTAGGTTGTTGTAGGTGTCCTAATCCACTAAGAAACACACCATATTTCTACTCTAAATGAGGTTGGGGCGTAATAGGTTGAATAGGTTGTGAGGTACTCATTAAGGACAGACAAATGATATTCCATATGAAGATGGTAAATGAGAAGTCCAAGGACTAGTCGACGCACCAAAAAAGGTTTCAGACAACAACTGGTAGCTAAGTGGCACTGACAAACCACCAAACAAGTGATTTTCTAGTGAAGTGGAAAACATAAAAGTTGTTACAACTTTGATCAATTCACTCATGATAGCAAATATAGGTCGAGAAATCGTCGCTGACTTAGACACGGTTACACTTCTCAAAGGAATTTTCCAAGGAAAGTTCAAAGGTGAATTAAAACAAGGAGTTTCATGTAAAGGAGCTTCTAAATGAGTATCAAGGGCACCAAAAGGAAAGCCTTGATAAAGAGGAGTATATGTAAATTATACAAGAGATCAAGGTCAATAAGACTCTTCCTAAGGAATTTCCTCAATACTCAAAAGACGAGGTGGAAGTGGTTCTCCGTGACGACCCAAAAACACAAGTTATGGTTGAGATGAAGGCAGAAGAAAAGAAGAATAAGTTCCTGAAGTAGTTGGTTTAGTTATTTGTGGTTCCTTAGGTTGTATAACCTCAGGTTGTAAAGTGTTTGAATTTACAAATTTACATTCAATGATTTCAGGTTATAATGACTTAAGAGTTTCAGTTTCCACTGCTTCAAACTCACTAATTTGTAAAGATGTAATTTTAGATTCGATAGGAAGTGATGTTTTTGGTTGATTAATCTCAGATGTGGTTTCATAAGGGGTAGCTTCCAATGTACCAGGTTCAATAGTTTGTATTTTCTTATTCTTACGATAACTAGGTGTTGTCCATGGAGGTAGAGGAGGAAATATTTGCATTCTACGTGAACAACGGGGGTGTTCAGGGTGTTCTTCCACAGTGGATTAATTAATTTTAGAAAAATAAAGACATAAATAAAAATAAAAATGGGTAACTAGGAAAAAGGGTTTTCTAAGTCATTGTGAATTGCTACCTACCGTTTTCGGTACATGCAGGCAATCTCCTTGAATGCTTTGTTCTACGTATCACAGTTAACAAGGCGTCTGACTTCGTTACCTATGGCAGGATTACAACCTAGTGTAGCCTTCCAAAATATACCTGGATGTATGTGGAAGCACAGTCCGTAGTAGTGTTGTCTAATGTGTAACCGTACGATGTGGGCGTTTAGATATACTCAGATGTATGTGGAGCATTTTCATATATACTCAAAAGTATGTAGAAGAACATTCTGATTTACTACGGGTAAGTCGAAAACCAACCATCATCGGATGTAATGCTGGCAAGTAACAACAACACCTACGTTTAACGACACCGGAACACGTTTTCTAGCTTAGAACACTATGTGTGTCACTAATATTCCAAGTGCTCCTTAGGTTAATTGAATAAATTTCAAAGTTTATCTTGATTAAAGTTTCAGTTTCAAGGCTCGGGAAATGAATTCACCTGGATTTGCTATAATGCAACTAGAATGATTAAAATAACTCTTTTTCATTCAATCAAGATCTATCTAAGGGAACGAATATTTTTCAAACAATGATGCAACAAACAAGAAATTCCTAATTAAGATCTTCAAATGTACTATTCCAATTCAATTCAAAGCCCTAATGCATGAAGAAAATGATTTTTTAAATTTTATTTTCCTTTTCAATTTTCAAATGCAATGAAAAATGAAATGAGACTAGATTATTGAATTAAAAGAATTCACACAAAAAGAAACTGTAATATCAAAATATTTTATCAAATCAACAATCAAGCAAAGAAAAAACCCTAATTGACTAGAAGAAACAAAAACAATCAAACTCTCATCAAAAGGCAATCAAACTCAAATTTAAACGGACTACTAGCATTGCTTAGACATTGACCAGTTGAGAGACTCACGAAAAATCACTAGAATAAAAAAAGAACGAAGGCATAAAAATGAAAATCTTTGCATCCTACAGGATCATCGCAGTCTATATATGACAACCAATGTGAGTCATCACGCTTACAAAGAGAGAGAAGTGGGTTGGGTCGCTCTGCCTTAGAACAAAATGTGCGTTGGGGCTAATTTTACTCAAAAGGAAAAAGACAAACACTACCAAGCTCAAAATTATAGTTTTCTAGGAATTATAGCTGTCTAAACAAGTCAAAATGAGTCATTGTCAAAGGTCCTAAAATACTAGGCAAAGGAAACAACTAAAGGAGCATCTCATTCCCTAGTATGGTTGCCAAGTTGTTTGATGAATAATTTCCTTCTGTGGACAAAAGAAAACTCCCTAGATCTAGTGGCTTGATCTAGAAACAACATAGAAAAAGGGCTTATGTTTTCCTTAGAAATTTTAGAATATGGAAGAAAGACTTACTTGAAATCCAATGCAATATCTCCTCTTGTCCTTTCTTGTAAGCTCTAGCTCCAACTCCAAATGCTAAAAGTGGAACCTACAAAACAACTAAAAAAAGCACGAGAACCAAAATATAGAAATAACATATACTAACATCTCTAAACAATGATCCAAGAAGGCATTGATCTACATATGCATAAATGAGACATATATATATGAAAACAAAACACTTTTTATATTAATGAATGTAGGAGAAAATGCAACCCTTTCGGATCTTGACCTTGTAGATGTCTCCCAACTATCTTGTCCTTCGTTCTCCACAAAGAAAGCCTTCAATAACAACTCAAGTGCATGGATGAATAAACGATCCTTAGGCACAAAGAAACAAAATGACGACATAAGTAAGAGCCTCCAAAATCCAACCCATACTCTATGGGAGGCAATGAATTTATAGGGTAAAAGAGGCGGTTTGGGGTTTACCATTCTAGGACTTAGATCCTCATTAGAGGGAGGATAATTTCTAGGGATAAGAGATAAGACCTCAAGAGTAGGAGTTCAAGATGTATTCAAAAGTAAATAGTTAAAACCACTTGGGAAGCTTCTAGAAAGAGAAGAATCAATTTTTATTTTTATTTTTACTGAATTCCATGGGCCATCAAACTTACAGTGAAAGCAACATGTGTTGGTCAGTGTTGTTTCTCTATGTACAACTTGCAACAGTGCAGTTTGCATGAAGGCTAAGTGTGATGGGTCAAAAAATTAGGGGTTTATTTGTTTTACCCATAATTCTTGGAACTTTTAGTGAGAGGATGCTCTTGGATTTGCAGGGGATGAATGAAAAGTGTTAATGGATGTTGATTGATCCAGTTTCAAGGCCATTTTATTGGATGTCACAAAATGATCTGTAACAGGGAGGCTGTTAAAACTACAAATGTAGATGACTTCAAATTGTTTGATACTGAAATATATGAGCTTTTGATTGAAGAAAGTGATTGATTCTTTGAAATTTCCTCTACCACTTCCAATTGGTCCTCATGGGCTTCGATTCTAGTGGGTTCCTCTTGATTTAGTGGATCAATTTGATTTATTTCCACCATTTCATTTTCCTCATCTTATTGCTCAAGTACACCAAATATGTTGTTGGTTGGGAGGTATTTTTGCACAGAAATATCCCTTGGGCTATCAATTTTTATACATTCTAGATACTTGTTTATTTGATTCATGTTCTTTGTTTAAGGGAACAAGGCCCTACTTCAAATGATGTATTCTTCCTTGGATTTTTTAACAAACTTTTACAAAGTGACCATAATCATGACAAGAATTACACCTAAAGAGAATTTATTCATCATCAAGGGTCTATGCATAGCTCCAACCGTTTGTTGGCATTATGATGTATGTGTTGTACTTGATGGCAGCCCACTTGTAGCAGAAAAAATCTATAGAAGAGATATCGGATGTGAAAGAATGCATGACAACGGTGTTCACAGATGTGATGAAATGCAGGGCAGCTTCAAGGAATCAGTTCAGAAAGTATACCAGGCAAACAAAAAATAATTGCAGACCAATCTTCATAGAATGAAGAAAAGATAGGTATACGCAGGTTCACCATTGACCAAGTTGCGTATACACGCAGATTCACTATATACAAGTCGCATATACGTACACACACACTTTCATGGAAGGAAAAGGGCGTATACCTTGGAAAACTAAATTTTTGGTCCAAAATATTTGGTCCATGGTATTTTGATCCATGGTATTGGTCCAAGGTATCTGGTCCGAGGTATTGATCCCAGGTATTGGGTCCAAGGTATTGGTCTTAGATGTTTTTGGTCCATGGTATTAAGAAAGGCCTAAAACTATAAAAGGAGGAGAAAAGCATTAGGCCAAGGTGTGCAAGTATCAAATATCTGATGAAGTATGAGATCTAATATGCAAGTTATTGGCTTATGGTGTTGTGCTTGATCTGAACCAAGGATGAGCCTTAGCGTTTTATGAAAGATAAGAACTAATGATGTATCAAGATCTTAAGGCTTGAAGTGAATTATATTTATGTGGTTTGATCATATATCTAACTAACTGGCGCATGTTGTAGTCTGTAAATATGATGATCTGGGTATGGCCGAAGTTTGGAATAGTCGTAATGTTTAAATCATAATTTATAGATCTATACATAGGTTCACTTTAGAAAAGAAGCGTATACACGTTGGTTCTGCATATCAAAGTAGCGTATACATCATAAATTTGATTTGAAGATCTGTACGCTGGTTCGCTTTGAGGAAGGTGTGTATGCACACAGGTTCAACACATGGAAGTAGCGTATACCTTTTAAAATATGTTTTCGTTTCTTCTGTTTGTTGTTGCAGTGTTCTGGGTTTTGGCTTGGGTACTGGTTACTGTATTCTAGTGACATCATTTTGAATGATTAGATTGATGGGTTGTCAAAGTGAGTGATTGATTCGGTTGTAAAGGAGATTGGTTGATGCAGATATATTTGATGATTGAATGAAGTTGTTTATGGATCTAGTCTGAAAATTGATGAAATGTGGTCCCTGGAAGAAAAGAGAAGGTTGTAGCCTTCTGTAGGCCGGCACCTACGTACTAGTAAACATATCAGCTAGTACAAGATCTAGGGGGTTGTAGCTTCCTTCCAGTAGAAGCTCGAAAACGAGAGAAGGTTGTAGCCTTCTGTAGGTAGAAGCCTGCGTACTGGTATAAGACTGCACCAGTACAAAAATTGTAAACAAAATTTTCTTATTATTAAAAGAAGACATAGACGACAGTAGTAGGTGGTTTTCACCCACATTGGGTTTCCACCTTATATCTTGGTGTTCATGTGTGATGCTTTATTCTGCTTTTACTGCACTGTCTAATGAATTCCTGATAAAGTTCAATACATGATAATTTGGGTAAATCAAAAGATCTATGCATGTGCGTTGGTTTCATTAAGTATAGTTGTGTATACACACTAGTTCACTGAGCTGAAGTAGTGTATACAAATCAGTTTTGAAAATTAAGTTATTGATCTGATAATACTGATTCACCCCCCCTCTCAGTATTATTTCCAACACCCTCCATATTGAATTGGATTGTCTTTGGCATACCCTTTTGTAGATCTATTTCTAACCAAATTCTAGCACAAGAGTAAATATTCCTTTTAAGATAAGCCTGATTTATATAATGACCCAAATTGTTTCCATTGGATTTAAGAGAATCTTTGTCTTATGAAAGGATTGGGAGATGGGAAATGTCACTCACACTAGGATAGTTAATATTTCCACAAATGAACCAAAGTCCAAGGTCTAGTGGCTAAGGAATAATCCCTTGGAATTGATGAAGTAGGGACATGATTTGAATATTTTATCATGTTCTTCCTTATTGTCAAATAAAAACAAATAATAATCTTGGCCACAATAATAACCAAAGATTTGACATGGGACAATAACTTGGTGCTTTGAGATCCATACTTGGACTTCTCGAGGGTGCAGAAAATTCTTGTAAACTTTTCAATAAGATCTTCATTGTGCAACATTATGGATTTCCTCTTCAACTCTAGAGACATATCCAACTCGAGGATGGCTTCAACTATTTTCACAAACCTACTCTTCTTTAGGCATTTTCCACCAACAAAAGATCTAAACATAGTAGAATAGGGTTCTTCCTTATGGTTATTGAAAAACTCCATGGTGATTATGGACCTTCAATGTAGGTTTGAGGAAGTGATTACAACCAAAGAGAACACTAATGAGAAAAAACCACAATCTAGTGCTAATGATGTCCCTTCTCTAGGAAGGGTACACAAGTCCTTCAACTGACATAAGGGGAGGAAGATATAATGCCATAAAGGGTTCTTCAAAAAGTTTCAAAGATTGTTGATGGATAAGGTTTTCCCTAGCCATTGAAAAAGTTACAATCAAGGAAATTCACTAGAAGGTGATAAAACTTATCATAAATATTATATATATTATATATTCATAGTAATATATTCCATAATTTTATATTAATATAGCTTTCAATTTTAAGTTTTCCAACTTTCTTTACATTATTTTTTACTATTTTTATATTATTTTTATGTAAGTGAATAATTATTTAATCCCCTTCTCCTCTTAATCCCATCCTACAAGGTAAGAAATAGAAACCTTAAATGTTACGACTATATTTATTGCAAAAAACGAAATAACCATATTAAAGAAGTAAATCAACCATTTTTTTTGTCAAGAAAAGAGAAGAGGAGGACTTATGTGGATACATGTGAGATTTCTTAAACCAATGGCCTTTTATTTGCATAAATTCCCTTCTTTGGGAAAGTAAATAAGGTATGGCCATGTCCAAAAATATTTGAGTCATGGCTTCAAGCTCAATGGATTCCACTCACACAAGGAAAGGGAAGTCACTTGTACTATGGTAAATATTTTTATTTCTCATT
This sequence comes from Pinus taeda, assembly GCA_000404065.3. Classification (NCBI taxonomy): domain Eukaryota; kingdom Viridiplantae; phylum Streptophyta; class Pinopsida; order Pinales; family Pinaceae; genus Pinus; species Pinus taeda. The sequence goes on from APFE031690817.1 coordinate 11,480, forward strand.
TTTATTTGAAGTGAAATTAGACAAAGATAAAATTTTTAAGGAGGGTTTTTCTCCTCATAGATAATGGTTTTTACCAAAAATGTTAGTCAATGGATTTTGAGCTTGAAGAAGGAGTTCCAAATAATTCATCTCAAACTACCTTTCTTCCCTTACAACCATGGAATGAACAATCTTATCCCTAACCAAAAATATGTTTGGAAAATACATAAACATATCTGAAGCCATTATCGATATATGCATGCACTCAAATGTCTATTGAAGTATATTTATGAAAGTGGCTTATTCGTGATTAAAATTCAAATAAGATCTTAGATCCATGTCTAAAAACTTGATTATGAGCGAATATATTTTAAATGTGACTTCTGTTATGAGTACAAACATTTTCCAATGATTCTATATGGAGAACATGACAACCTAAACTAGGTCCTAAAATGAAGAAGGAGATGACTTTAAAAAAGTTAGAAGTCCACGAAAGACAAAGGACAAACTTATACATAAACTCGTGGAAAAATTCATGACGTATTATGTATTCAGAATAAGTATGAGGTGTTGAGAAAATAAATAAACGATAATTGATAAAACAAACCAACACATTAAAATGAGTAAGAAGGGGAAATTCATCCTAGCAAATATTGTTCCCATACAAAAATGCTCATAAGTAACCATTTCATGACACTCTCACAAGGGCTTGCTAAGAAACCCAAATAATGATGGAAAAATGCATAACTCTCCACTGAAGGGATGGAATATCCCTTTGCCATTTGCTTTCACCCTGTTTGATTCTCTTAGATTACCCCATCTTCCTTGAGAGAATATGAAAGGTAGCATAAAAAGCCTAGAATAAAAGCAAAGAAAGATGAAACTGTGGAACTTAAAGTAACTAAAATCAAGGCTCATGGAAAATGTGAAATAGTAAAAAAAATTAGTGAAGAAAGTAATAAAACCCCCAAATCATGAAGTTATTATCAAGGGAGTTTAAGGGCCCTGGTGGACCAAGAAAGAATAAAGAGTCTAAAATATTTAATTAAAAAAAAAAATCTTACACTAACTCTTCTCCTTCAAAAAAAAAACAAAATGCTAAGATACATAAGGAGGATTTCAAAAGAACTAAGATTAAGGGGGGTTGAATTTATTATAATGTAAGACAAATGTGTCTCACGATGTCATGCTATTATATGATATCATTGTACCATATGTTTATAATGGTATTATATATTTGTAAATTATATTGAATTTTTAAGTGAGTCAATTTTGATTTCACCTCTCAAATAACAAATTCATATGCCCCAAATAATTACATGGAAAATTATAATTATAGGTACTTTGTTCAAAGAGTTTGTAGTTTCTCAATAGGATTAAATCAAGAGATTTAAATTTTATTTTGAATAACAAGCAAAAGAAGGAGCCATAATCAAGGATCCTTACAAGAAGATTGTGAAGATGTTGGTTAGGAATGAAGCTTCGAGGACATCAAAACCAGGTCTAGGAAACACACTTGTAATAACAAGAGGGTAGGTGTAGATTTCATATCTACGATGCTAGATATGTTCTAGTTCAACACTCATTGGTCTGTTAAGGGTTCTTTTTATGGTTGTATATTCGTCTATGTTACTAACCACTTCGGTTCAAATATTTCGTTATTAATAAAATTACTCAACACTTTAACTCTATTTTATTCATTGCATTGCAATAATTTCTTTTGATTCAACTCTAAATTTTTATTAAAAAAATAAACTTGAAAATTTTGAAAACTCCATCACTAATATATTTCCTTTAGGCATTATTTCTCTGTGTACAAATTGCAACACTGCAATTTGCATGAAGGCTAAGTGTGATGAGTCCAAAAGTTAGGGTTTTGAGTTGTTTAACCCATAATTCTTGGAACTTTTGGAGAGAGAATGCCCTTGGCTTTGCTGGGGATGAATGCAAAGTGTCAATGGATGTTGATTGATCCTATTTCACAACCATTTGATTGGATGTGACAAAATGACCTGTAACAAGGAGGGTGTCAAAACCACAAGTGTAGATGCCTTCACATTGTTTGATACTGAAATATATGAGCTTTTGGTTGAATGCAGTGACCGAGGCTTTGGGTTTTTCTCTACCACTTCCAGTTGGTCCTCATGGGTTTCGATTCTAGTGGGTTCCTCTTGATTTGGTGGATCAATTTTATTTACTTCCACCTTTGCTTTTTCCTCATATTCTTTCTCAATTACACCAAATATGTTGTTGGTTGGGAGGTCTTTTTGCACACAAATATCCCTTGGGCTATCACTTCTTATACATTCTAGATACTTGTTTATATGATTCATGTTCTTTGTTTAAGGAAATGAGGCCCCACTTTAAATGGTGTCATGTTCCTTGGATTTTTTAACAACCTTTTACAAAGTGTCTATAATCATGACAAGAGTTACACCTAACGAGAATTTAATCATCATCAAGGGTCTATGCATAGCTCTAACCCTCCATATTGAATTGGATTGCCTTTGGCATACCCTTTTGTAGATCAATTTCTAACCAAATTCTAGCACAAGAGTAAATATTCCTTTTTAAGATAAGCCCAATCTATATAATGACCCAAATTGTTTCCTAAAAGGTCTTATAAAAGGATTGGGAGATGTGACGATCTCACTCACACTAGCATAGTTGATATTTCCATGAATAAATCAAAGTCCAAGGTCTAGTGGGTAAGGAATTATCCCTTGGAATTGATGAAGCAGGGACTTGATTTGAATATTTTATCTTGTCCTTCCTCGTTGTCAAATAAAAACAAATAATAATCTTGGCCACAATAATAACCAAAGATTTGACATGGGACAATAGCTTGGCGCTTTGAGATCCATGCTTGGACTTCTTGAGGGTGCAAAAAAGACTAGTAAACTTTTCAATAAGAGCTTCCTTGTGCAACATTATGGCTTCCTCTTCAACTTTAGAGGCATATCCAGCTCGGGGATGGCTCAACTCGTTTCACAAACTTACTCTTCTTCAGTGATTTTCCACTAGCAAAAGATCTAAACATAGTAGCATAGGGTTCTTCCTTGTGGTTATCAAAAAATTCCATAGTGATTATGGACCTTTAACGTAGGTTTGAGGAAGTGATTACAACCAAAGAGACCATTAATGAGCAAAAAACACAATCTAGTGCTAATGATGTCCCTTCTCTAGGAAGGGACACAAGTCCTTCAACTGACACAAGGGGAGGAAGATATACTACTAGAAAGGTTTCTTCAAAAAGTTTCAAAGGTTGTCGATGGATAAGGTTTTCCCTAGCCACTAAAAAAGTTACAATCAAGGTATTTCACTACAAGGTGACAAAACTTATCATAACTATTATATATTATATATTCATAGTAATATATTCCCTAATTTTATCTTAATATAGCTTTCATTTTAAATATTCCATATTTTTTTAATATTATTTTTTACTCTTTTTATATTCTTTTTATGTAAGTGAATAATGATTTAATCCCCCTCTCTTCTTAGTCCCATCCTTCAAGGTAAGAAATATAAACCTTAAATGCTATGACTATATTTATTGCAAAAAAAGAAAAAACCATACTAAAGAAGTAAACCAACCATTTTGTTTGTCAAGAAAAGAGAAGAGAATGAGCTACATGTGAGATTCCTTAAACCAATGCCCTTTTATTTGCATAAATTCTCTTCTTTGGGAAAGTAAATTAGGTATGGTCATGTCCAAAAATATTTGAGGCATGGCTTCAAGCTCAATGGCTTCCACTCACACAAAGAAAGGGAAGTCATGATAAATACTTTTTTTTTTCTCATTTCTACTTAAAGTGAAATTAGACAAAGATACAAAATTTAAGGAGGGTTTTGTTCCTCATAGATAATTGGTTATACCAAAAATGTTAGTCATTGGATTTTGGCCTTGAAGAAAAAATCCCAACTAAGTCATCTTAGATTATCTTTCTTCCCTTACAACTATGGAATGAACAACCTTATCCCAAACAAAAAACACTTTTGGAAAATGCATAAACATATCTGAAACCATTATGAATATATGCATGCACTCAAATATCTATTGAAATAGATTTATGAAAGTGGTTTATTTGCTATTAAAATTCAAATAAGATATTAGATCCATGTTTAAAAATTTAATTATGAGTGAATATTTTTTAGATTATGAATGAATATATTTTAAATGTGACTTTCTATTATGAATACAAACATTTTCTAATGATTCTATAAGGATAATATGACAACCTAAACTAGTCCTTCAAATAAATAAAAAATGGTTTTAAAAAAAGAAGTGAAAAGTAAAAAAAAAAACAAATAACAAACTTATACACAAATTGATGGAAAAATTCATGACTTCTTATGTATTTAGAATAAGTATGAGTGGAAACATAAATATGAAGAATGAGCTAAGCTTTTGAAATTTAAATAATATACCATTAAAAAAAACACCATTTAATTTACATTCAAAAAAACACTTACTAAATTTACCTTGATTTACATTAGAGGAAAAACTCTTACTAAATTTATATATCCACCTTTATAATTTACATTCCCAAAAAAGCACCAACTTAGTTTTAAGTTGCACCGCTTCAGTTTATAATTCCGCCCATAGGTAAAAAGGGTTTTATGCTCAAGAAAACACACGCGCACGATAAATGACAGAGAAAACATTTTTCCACTAAAAAGCCATCCGCTCCGCTCCGTTTATAAAATCCTTCGCCTCGCTTGCTCACCAATTTAATTCAAATTTCTCTAACCAATTTAATTCAAATTTCTCAAACGGAAATGAAAGAGCCGAAGTCTGAGAGTTCAATTTTAATTTTATGCCTATAAAACCCTTCGCCTCGCTTGGTCACCAATTTAATTCAAATCTCTCTAACGAAATGAAAGAGCGGAAGTCTGGGAGTTTAATTTTAATTTTAGGCTAGCTGAGTAAGGCTGCACTGGTGCAAGAATCAATGCACTCAGGGAGGCTGCAAGAATCAATGCACTCATGGAGCGGCTGATCAACTATAGGATTCTTTCATGCTTTTGTGGATGCAGGGTCAGGTAATGGATACCTTATTTTTCCAACAAAAATTTCTGTAATAATGTCTGTTAGATTTGTTTAATTTTATATTCCACCTATTATATTTATTTTCTTCTCTTCTTTGGTATTTTGCATGTGCAATTTGCAGTCTACGATGGATGGATGGAGGCAATTTGCAGTCTATTTGGCTTTTGTGGATGCAGGGTCAGGTAATGGATACCTTATTTTTCCAACAAAAATTTCTGTAATAATGTCTGTTAGATTTGTTTAATTTTATATTCCACCTATTATATTTATTTTCTTCTCTTCTTTGGTATTTTGCATGTGCAATTTGCAGTCTACGATGGATGGATGGAGGCAATTTGCAGTCTATTTGGTTCCTAATGTATGTTGAGTAGGGATGATTGGCTGTGGGATAGGAATTATTATCTTCAAGGATTTATTCAGAACCTGATTTAGATGTGTTTCTGATTTCCATATCTAGGATACATTTTCATGGATGCACAGCTCAGTCACTGACTGACGTTGCAGCCGTGACAGGTATATTTCTTGTTTTTATTTTATATTCATATTCATGATTTATTCTTTGGTTTTGGTTCCCTAGAATAGAGCAGAATTTTCTTATCCTTCCTCATCAAAGCCATGACCCACCCTATCAAATTGCCATCCCTGCAATTGAACTGACTCTCGTCCCCTGTTTTGACGTGATTTCCTCACCTGTTTTTAATCGATTACACCTATTCTCTTCTTGCTATAGAGATTTTTTCTTGAGTAAGGATGATTGGCTGTGGGATAGGAATTATTATCTTCAAGAATTTATTCAGAACCTAATTTAGATGTGTTTCTGATTTCCATATCTAGGATACATTTTCATGGATGCATAGCCCAGTCACTGACTAAAGTTGCAGCCATGACAGGTATATTTCTTGTTTTTATTTTATATTCATATTCATGATTTATTCTTTGGTTTTTGTTCCCTAGCATAGCGCAGAATTTTCTTATCCTTCCTCATCAAAGCCATGACCCACCCTATCAATTTGCCATCCCTGCAATTGAACTGACTCTCCTCCCCTGTTTTGACGTGATTTCCTCACCTGTTTTTAATCGATTACACCTATTCTCTTCTTGCTATAGAGATTTTTTCTTGAGTAGGGATGATTGGCTGTGGGATAGGAATTATTATTTTCATGAATGCACAGCCCATCCA